>CAUYLG010021690.1:0-149801 GCA_963573385.1 Cacajao melanocephalus | reverse complement strand
CCATTCTAACTGGCGTGAGATGGTATCTCAATGTGGTTTTGATTTGCATTTCTCTAATGACCAGTGATGATGAGCATTGTTTCATATGTTTGTTGGCTGCATAAATGTCTTCCTTTGAAAAGTGTCTGTTCATATCCTTTGTCCACTTTCTGATGGGGTTGTTTTTTTCTTGTAAATTTGTTTAAGTTCTTTGTAGATTCTGGATATTAGCTTTTTGTCAGATGGATAGCTTGCAAAAATTTTTTCTCATTCTGTTAGTTGCCAGTTCATTCTAATGATACACCCCTTCCTTACAGCTTATACAAAACATAACTCCAGATGGGTTAAAGATTTAAACATAAGGCCTAACACCATAAAAACCCTTGAAGAAAACCTAGGCAATACCATTCAGGACATAGGCATAGGCAAGAACTTCATGACTAAAACACCAAAAGCAATGGCAACAAAAGCCAAAATAGACAAATGGGATCTAATTAAACTTAAGAGCTTCTTGTTGCTTTTAGAATGCCATTGCTGTACTTGACTTTTGAGAGTTTGATTACTATACACCTTGGAATAGTCTTCTTTGGATTGAATTTGTTTGGTGATCTCTAACCTTCCTATACTTGGGTAGTTTTATCTTTCTCTAGGTTTGAAATGTTTTCTGTTATTCCTTTGAATAAGGCTTCTACCCTTTCTCAATTCTCTGTTGAATACTAATGATTGTTGGATTTGTTCTTCTGAGGTAATTTTCTATATATTGTAGGTATTCTTTATTCCTTTTCATTCTTTTTTTATCTCCTCTGTGTATTTTCAAATAGCTTGCCTTCAAGCTGAATCTTTATTCTGCTTGATCCGTTTTGCTGTTAAGGACCTCTAATGTACTTTTCTATCCAGCAAATGTATTTATCAGTTCTAGGATTTGTTTGATTTTTTAAAAAATTATTTCAATACCTTTGTTAAATT
The DNA here is from genome assembly GCA_963573385.1 of Cacajao melanocephalus. NCBI lineage: Eukaryota > Metazoa > Chordata > Mammalia > Primates > Pitheciidae > Cacajao > Cacajao melanocephalus. The sequence goes on along the minus strand of CAUYLG010021690.1, from coordinate 148,856 downwards.
TCCGTGTTAAATTTTTCTGATAAATTTCCAAATTGCTTTCCTGTGTTATATTGGAGTTTGTTGAATTTCCTTGAAATTGCTATTCTGAATTATTGATCCGAGAGTGCACATGTTGCCATACCATTAGGGTCAGTCACTGGCTTCTTGCTTTGTTTCATTTGGGAGGTCACATTTCCTGTTTGCTATTATTTCTTGTTGGTGTATGTCTATGTCTTTCATTGAAGAATTAGTTATTTATTCCAGCCTTTTCTGTCTGGATATTTTGGTTTCCTTTTGATAAGTTTGCTTAGAGCTTTTGCAATTTACCTGTTGAATCTCCTTTATTGCTAGGTCACTGCCTCCTTTTCAGTCCTGGATGAAACCTTAAGCCCAGGTTTGCATCTGCTCTAGCAAATGTTTGAAGTGTTGCCTGTCCCAGTGGGGAGGATCCCAAAGAGGATACCCCTGCCATGCAGGAATGCTGGCTAGTGGCTTGTGCTCAGGGGACCTGTGGAGTCTGCCTCCTACAGTGTGGTGCTACTGAACAGCTATTCTGACTTTGCATCTCTTTTGACTAAGATACAGAGAAGAGTTTTGTGGGCTGGGACGCTAGTCCTGCCTTTCCCTTTGTCTCTGGCTGCCCTAAAAAGTTTTTGTCCCTACAGATATTCATGATGATTTCTGTAGGTTGAGGCCAGTATAGTTCTCTTGCAAGGGAACCCAAGATGGGAAATCTGGTATTGTTTATTTTGATCTCAGTGTGGAAACCATGAGTCTGGGAGGGATTTTCCATACACGAGGTGCCTAGCAGACTGTGGGGAGGAAGATTGTGGATATAGAAGTCTGATTTGCTTGCTATTAGCTCAGAGTTTTTTTACTTCTCTGTGGCCCTGGAGGTCATCTCATCTTCATATCTGAGTTATGGGATATTGCTGGTGATAATCTTGGTGCCGGGTATTTGTTTTTGATTTTCTGTTGGGGGGATTTAGGCTAGATTGCTTCTATTCTGACATTTTCGTGGGCTGCTTTTACTTTTAAATGTGTGTTTTTTTCCAATTAACAAAGTAAAATTTGACTATTTTAGAAAATGCAGATGATTATAGACAAAAAAGAAATATCCCAAAGCTCACACATTAAAATATGAACTTTATTCAGACTTGGCATATTTTCTTTTTTTCTTTTGTATGTGCATGGATGTGTATATATAGTTAGCTGAAGACTTAACACTTTAGTTGAAGTCTATATGCTTTAGAATTATACACATTATATGTATAATTCTAAATCCTGAATTTTTACCTTGAGCATTTTTATGTAGTCAAAATTAGTCATCAATATACTTTTTAATGCTAGCATATCGCTACATCATAAATTACTTAACATTGTAATTATTTAACTTGATACATACTGTAAGAATACTAAAATAAGTTATTTCCAACTTTTCATTATTAAAAGGAACACTGTCAGGAACTTCTATGCACATAAATCTCTATTTTTGGTGGTTATCTTAAGAAAGAAATATAACTTAAGGATGAAGAATATAAATATCTTAACCATCTTGTGGCAACTTGCCAACTGGCTTTCAGAAAGGCTGAGTCCATTTAACTTCTTGTGTTAAGAATGAGCATCTCATCACCACCTTGTCAATAATTACAATTTTAAAAACTTTTAATATTTTGCTAATAAGACAGACACCACTTACCCCATTTCACTAATTCTAAGATGCCTATTTTTCATAGTTTAGCATATCTGAAATTAGAGATGGATGTATATTACAATTAAGGTTGTGTTTTGGCTTATTTGGCAGCATTTTTTTCTTAATGGCACCTTAAAGTAATGATGCATCTTACAATTGATGATATCTTAGAGTCAATGAAATTACAGTAGAATCTCATGTAATTTTTATTTTGTATTTCTGACCACTAGCTAAGAGCCATGGTTTATATAGAATCTCAGTATACATTTCAATGTGCCAGTGAATTTTTTAAAACAAATTTAATTGTGGTAAAAAAAAATGTAACATAAGACATGTAATCCAGTGATATGCCAGCATTAAAAAGTATGTTTCTGACTATGAAAACAATAATTCTAACTATTTTTTAGTGTGCAGTTAAGTAGTGTTAACTATATTCACATTATTGTGCAACAGATCTTTAGAACTTTTTCATCTTGAAAATGGAAACTCTGTTCCCATTAAGCAACAATTCTTCTTTTCTCCTTCCCCCCAGGCACTGGAAACCACCCCCTACTTTCTGCCTGCATGAGTTTGACTACTTTAGATAGTGCAGATAGGTGACATCATACCATATTTGTCTTTTTGTGACTAGCTTTTTTAACTTAGCATAATGTCCTTCAGGTTTATCTGTGTTGCAGCATGGGTCAGAATTTCCTTCTCTTTTATGGTGAATCTCTAAATCATAAAAATTTATAACCACTTGCAGAAATTGCTGACCCATTGGATTCTGACAGCACACCTAAACAACTAAAAAGCAAAAGACAGGTTGGGTCCCAAGGGTTTCCCAATTTCCAAGCTTATTTTTGAAATACTAAGATCAAACAGAAATCAAGACTGTAGGTGGCAAAATCAATATATTTCTGAACTAATATCTGCTCTTCTGAGGTTATTTCCCATGGTTTGTAAGGAAGTAAGATTGGTTATCACAATTTGAGAGTTTACAAACACAAATGTGGTGAGACCATGTCCCTTCATCAGGAAACTAGGCAGTTCCAAGTTTCTGGAACATGGATTTGAATTCTTTCCTCAAACAAAATAATTCCGGGCTAACAACAAAGGCCATGTGAAGAGGCCACGACTGCAGGTGGAGCAATGCAGGGTGAGGGGCCAGAGTAAAATGTAAACTACCCTAAAACTAAACAAACTTGCCGTGTCATTTGTCATTTACAATGTGCCATTATAAAACTAATGAAAATTACTTGGCAGTATCCTGAAAACCAAACTAAATTGTATTTTAGTTCTACTTAATACTGCTAGCAAAATCTTAATTTATTTTAAATCCTAAAATCCCCAAAAAGAAAATTTAATATTTATACAAGAAGACTTAATTAAAATATGACTTAAATGGTTATGTTTATGGTTGATCACAGAACAAAAGGATTTAAAGTACCAAAACCGCATCGTGGTGACCACTTTATTTATTTTCCTTGAAAGTGAGAAGAGGAAGGCAGTATTATAAATTAACACTTAAACCTAAAAAGAAAAGAACATTATAAAGAAAACCATATCCTCACATTGGTTAAAATGCTGTATTTCTTCTACTTCTTACATGATCCTCTGACATTTGTACTGTGTCTACTGTTATAAATAGACAGAAATGAAAAAAATCATATCCCACTTTTTGTCCTATCTGATACATACATTTGTTAAGTACATAGAATTGGCAAAATGTATTTCAAATTGACTATTATTTAACTAAGGTAAAATTTTAAAAGCTACAAATTATTTAAGTCATGATTCATGTCTTTTTCCCCTCTGATATAATTTTGAACATGCATTTTATCTGTAATTTTTTCAGAAATAAAATACATGTTTATTGCTGAAAGATGTCAGACTAAGCAAAAATTTAAAAATAGGACCATGGTGTCCTGTTTTTTCATTTCCCAAAATATGTAGAAACTCTAAAATATCACTTCTAGAGATACACAATGGAATATTATAACTATTTCTGGGCACTAATTTCTTACAATTCAAAAATTATGCTGATACAAATAGCTATATACTGTATACTTTGCTCATATTCTTGGCTTTTTTTTTTTTTTTTTTTTGTAGCAAAGAAATTCCAAGGTTTGGTATTACTGGGAAAAAAGGTGTGTTTGTAATGAGACAAACTGAACTAAGAAAGGTGGGCAGGTAAATCCTCAGTAGCAGTCCTTGAGATTGTACTGCCACTGGATCCTTGTCCAAACTGAGTATCATCCTTCCTGGTTCTCTTTTCTTTGGTTAGCATGGATTTTTAAAAGCAATTTAAGTTTCCTTATGGACACTGTGCTACAGTCAGAGACTCCCCCTTCTCAGCCCTCGTTCCTTGGTGCCTCCTTCCCAGCCACCTGACCTGCGTCCTGACCTGAGGGTTCTTCCTGCCTTCTTTGGGGGTCTCCCTTTATTCTTTACAGACATTCTCCTAATATATCTCTTGCATGCTTAATTCCACCACGGCCTCTGCTCTCACAGGATCCAAACTAACAGAGGGACTTTGAAAATCTTTTCAGCATTTGCTACATGGTTATATAATTTAGATTTCTTTTCCTTTGATCAGTTTTGCTATTTATACTTCCCTAGACAATTTTCTCTGTTCGATATCTTCTATTTTATGATCACAGCTAATCATGACATCACCTAATAGTTTTTAATTTGCTAGTGCCTATGGTCATTGTATATTGTGCATATGACCACATATATATGTCATATATATGTATATATACATAATATATGTCATATGTTTGTATATCTACAAATACATATATATACATATTTGCCAGACATTTGTATTTTCTTTGCTTCTTTTCTTGATCAGCCTCACCAGAGCTTTGTATGTTACTAGCATTCTCAAAGACGGAGTCATTGAATTTATCAATGTTACCATTTCAACATTTTTATCTGAGCACAAAATAGGGGCATCAAGCCATGTAGCTCACCAGAACACACCTTTGGTCAATGCTGGAACAAGTCCCAAAAGGGCTTTGTTTCTTTTCTTTTTGAAATTACAACATCCTTTAATGAAAACGGAGCGGGTCAACAACAACAAAAAAAGCCCCACTAGGACTGGTCCCCATCTCTGGTCATTATGAGCTTTGCAAAGAATTAGCTTCAGAGGGTTTGACAGCTGCTTCCAAGTACTTGAGGGGTTGTCACGTGAAAGGGAAAGAAGACACATTCTGGGCTACTGCAGGAGACAGAGCCCAGCCTGGCAGCGGGATCTGTAGGGAGGCCAATTGCAGTTCAGTGAAAGAGAATGGGCTCCTGAGGGAGGCAGAGGTTCTGTATTCAGGAGGGGCTCAGGCAGAGGACAAGTCAGCTCTTCCTCAGAGGCTATGCACTCAATGATGCAAAGCACACAGAAAAATCTTTAGCAGCAGACAGACTCTAAGATGGTCCCAGTGACCCCATCTCCTGGTCCTCTTCCCTCATGCAATCCCCTCCGCTTGAGTGTTGGTGGCCCCATAACTAGCTTCTTACCAATATGACTGGGAAAAGGTGATGGGATGCCACTTCTGTGATCATTTGCATAAGATTCTGAGCAGCCCCTCTCTCCCTGCTAACTTAGATGAAGCCAACTGCCATATGGAGAAGCCCACATGGCATGGAGCTAGGGGCTGCCTCCAGCTAACAGCTGGCATGAACTGTGGCCCAGGATCTGATGCCCCAAAGGGAACAGAATCCTGCCAGCAACCATACAAGCTTGGAAGCAAGTCCTTCCATGGTTGATCCTCAGATGAGATCTCAGCCCCGGCTGACAGCTTGACTGCAGCCTTGCGAGATTCTGACCTAGTTAAGATGTGCCCAGATTCCTGTCCCTCAGAAACTGTGAGACAACAAATAGGTGGCTTTTTTTTTTTTTTTTGACACCGTCTCGCTGTGTTGCCAGGCTGGAGTGCAGTGGCGTGATCTCAGCTCACTGTAACCTCTGCCTCCCGGGTTTAAGCGATTCCCCTGCATCAGCCTCCTGAGTTGCTGGGACTACTGGCATGTACCACCATGCCCAGCTAATTTTTTTGTATTTTGGTGGAGACAGGGTTTCACCATGTTGGCCAGAATGATCTCGATCTCCTGACCTTGTGATCTGCCCTCTTCGGCCTCCCAAAGTGCTGGGATTACAGGCATGAGCCACTGTGCCCGGCCCAAATAGGTATTTTAAGCTACAAAGTTTGTGATAACATTGTTATGTGATAATAGATAACTAATCCATCTTTCCAACTCTGTAATTCAGTAATCACTGGCACCGAAGAAAAAGCCAGCTGTATCAATGTAAACCCACTGTCGTGACCGTCCATACTAATAAAGTGGTATGCACCTGTGACATCAGACAGGAATAGCAGATTGTGACAGCCCCTAGCCCATTTCCACATCTAGAGCTTTCCGCATCTTGTGCAGAGACGTGTAAATCGATATAACCCTGATGTCCTCACATCTCCCTGGGCAGGCTTCTGTATCATAAGGGTGACTCCATTCCATTAAATCATTTATTTTTCTTTCCTCTCTTCCCTCAAAAATTCTCTAAAGAAGACACAATCTCACATATTCTATCGTCTTTAAGAAAACCAGATGCTACCTCTTAAAAAAACTCACCATACCCAGGAAGATCATCTCCTCTTGTCTCAGTTTTCCAGTGTTCTTACATTGATGGAAACCTCGCCAAGCCTAAAAACAAATAAATGGTTACTTGCTGAATACATAAAAATATAACGAAAACATGGTTTGCTGTTTCTCCTATATAAGCTGCACATCTCAAAATGCCAACTAATCATAATCTCTAGGTTGTACATGTGTGTGTTGATGGAATATTTTTTCCTCTTGATCACAGGCAAACAAATTGTTAAGAAGAATGAACCACAGAACTGACCTGCAATTGTTATTAGTGAGATTCGTTTACCTTGGTTTCTTCAAGAGAAACTTCAAGGTAGCAGGAATGTGAGGCTAGATCTAAGGATGGCACTTCATGGTTTCAAAAGACAAATTTCCAAAGTAATGTGGGGAAATATAGTAACCTCCAAGAATTGAACAACTCAAGCTTTTAACTCAGATGCTAAAACTTTATATTCCCACAGAAACCCAAAAGAAAACAGTGTCTTATCCATCCTTCCCTACCACCTTCTCCTATTCCTACTCAGGGAAAATTAGGGACAAAGAGTCCCGATCTCTGGCCCAATTTTATGTCCTTAGACTTATTTTCTCTGAAACCTAATGCTAGTTTGTATAACATTGCCATCTGCTGTGTTTCCCTGTGAGGAACCGTAGCCTCTATTTGAAAAAAAATGGGGCACAAATCCATGATGCCTATCTGATAAGAAAAGGAAACCTTAAAACCTTAAGGATTCCTTCTAGAAGGGACACTGGTATACTGGTTATTAGTGATGGCTGCTGCATGTTTCTGGAAGCTATTAAGGCCTGCTCCCCCTTCTGTAATTATATATATCTGTATGTGAATGTATTAAAAAAATTCATTACGGATTTATATCCTCACTGCATTTTAGCAACATTCAACAATTACCAATGGTCTTTAACAATATTTGAATAAAATGCCCTGAGTTTAATACCTATTTAGAGTAAAAATTTGAAAATATGAACAAGCTTAGTTAATGGTTTCCCCAGGGTAAGTTAATAAATCTTTGTGGAATGTAATCCAGTTCTATTAAGGATAGGATTTGGGGTTTGAGTTTTGGAGCTCACCCCCTAAGTTGGGATGCATCTTTAGTATATAAAACACCTTGTAGCCCAACTCCAGGAGCCCTGTGTTTGCACCTGCTGAATACGGAGTGCGGCAGCCCAGGGATCCGTCACTTTCTTGCCCAGTATCTTGGATTGCTTTGCTCTATATTCTTGCAGAAAGATTTGCTTCATGAATAATGCCCTTAGGCGACCTTGCCGTGCCCTCTCAGCAATCTGGATTAATTTTACAGCCTCATTGAAAGGGATACTCTTTACAGAGTGCTTCTGCAAAAAACAGTTAAGATATATCAATGTTTAAACATGTTAACCACATCAATTGATCCCAGACACATCACACATGCTTACTTCAAACACAATCCTGCTAAGAGTCCCCATGGTTGATGACAAGTGTGAGAACTGCTGAATACTGTTCATTTTTCCAGCGAATGATGTATATTTTGATAACCTGCCATGCTCATGCTGTGATCCCAAATTTAAGGACCCCATGACTTTCCTTTACCCTTCTGTACAAAACACTAATTAGCTCCATGATATTTTAGGTTGGCAGCAAATATACTAAAAATGTCAATAAAATTGATTCAGTAAAACCTGAAATTGCTATCAATATTTCAATAACTTAAGAGTAGAAACATAGAAATGGAAAACATACCTCTAATATGAGCTTTTAAAATTTAAAATATATGTGAAGTAAAATGCTGATCTTAAAATAAATTACAGAATGACCCAGTGAATACAACTAGTGTTGAAATCATTTTTGGGGCATTGACTTTTATATATGAAAATATAAAATTTTTTAGACACTTCCGGTGTCTAAAACTTGCATCTTAAAACACTCAAACACGATGAGTACTATTAAAACAGAAAAATCAGGGCTGGAAAGTAAAACGTTGTTTGGGAGATCTAATGTGGCATATGTGGAAACAAAGTCAGGCGAGGGCTGTGCTATTTTCTGAGGAGAGACGGACAAGAACAAGGGCTCCGGGTGCATGCTGGGGCCAGTGTGAGCTCTGGGTGCAGGTGGGGCCAGTGTGAGCTCCAGGTGCATGCTGGAGCCAGTGTGAGCTCTGGGTGCAGATGGGGCCTGTGTGAGTTCTGGGCGTAGGTGGGGCCAGTGTGAGCTCTGGGTGCAGGTGGGGCCAGTGTGAACACTGGGTGCATGCAGAGGCCTGTGTGAACTCTGGGTGCATACTGGGGCCTGTGTGGACTCTGAGTATAGGTGAGACTGTGTGAGCTCCGCGTGCAGGTGAGGCTTGTGTGGGCTCTGGGTGCAGCTGAGGCCTGTGTGGTCTGGGTGCATGCTGAGACCTATGTGAGCTCTGGATTCATGCTGGGGCCTGTGGGAGCTCTAGGTGCAGCTGAGACCTGTGTGAACTCTGAGCAGGCTCAGGAAGGAGCCCCCACTGCTGTTCCTGGAGCAAGGAAAGAGGGACGCATGTGGCCTGGTTCAGGGGATGTCCATGCATGGATGGAAGCAGAAGAGACACACCACTAGAGTCAGAAAAGCACCAGAGGCCAGGCACGGTGGCTTGCACCTGTAATCCTGGCACTTTGGGATTCCGAGGTGGGAGGATTACTTGAGTCCTGGAATTTAAGACCAGGCTGGGCAACATGGTAAGCTCCTGTTTCTACAAAGAATTTTTTCTTTTAATTAGTGGAGTGTAGTGGCACACACTTGTAGTCCCAGCTACTTGGGAGGCTTGGGCAAGAGGATCACTTGAGCCCAGAAACCGGAGGCTACAATGAGCTATGATCATGCCACTGCACTGCGGCTAGGGCAACAGAGGGAGATTCTGTCCTTAAAATGAATTTTAAAACAAATTTAAAAAGAAAAGCACCAAAGCATAGGTGAAGCCTGTTTCCAGGCCTCAGAGGGCAGCAATGGTTGCCACAGCAGGACAAGGTGCAAGGTGTAAGATGCTGAGGCCTCATGTGTGGGGTGCTGTCCCCATGGCCACTGCTACCAGGATGACCCCTTCTCTGTGTAACAAGGCCAGGGTTGGGGTCACAGGAAGGAGTGAGAAGGAGAGGAAAGGGGCATGGATATTGAGAACCTGTAGATGTCAGATGCTTTTTGTATGCATGCTCATCATATTCAGAAGAGCAAACTCCAAGGCCGGTGTTACTGTGACAACTTAAGAGTGAAGAAAACCGAAGATCAAAGAAATAAGGTAACTTATGCAAGGTCCCATGGGTAGGAATAGAGGGGGTCAATTTGAACAGACTGGCCCTCTTTCCACTAAGCCATCCACTACCCTTCAACATGGCACAGGGAATATGATTGCTTATGAGGAAGCTCTTTCACGTAACAATCCCTCTGAGTTTTGTTTTCAGTAAGATTTCACTGCTTCAAATTTGTAGTGAGCACACATTTTCAATAATGCACTTGTCAGGTCAGAGTAGAACGAGTATCATTTTGGCATTAAATGAGATGATGAACTTAACATACAGAAACTTAAACATACAGTACCCAGCAAACATGAGTTAGTACTGTACTTCTTTCCTTTAGATTCCAGGCTGTCATTCTGAAAATACTCGAGGCCATTATCAAATAATTCTAAGGGATTTTGAGTAGGGAACTCAACACGTCAAACACTTTTAAGCACTTAAGGAGGCCACAGTGGATATTAATGTAGGAAATGGACAATAATTTTCTGCATCTAAATTCTTCTTGGGGTATATATTGTATATATTCTTCTTGGGGTATATATTGCATATAAGCAGCTTAAAGAAAGGGGTTCTGTGAGACACCAAAGGGCATGGGGAAGTCACAGCAGAGAAGTTCTTGTGGTTTTCTGAGCCCTCAGCACATCTGAAATGAGACTGGGTGGAGATGAAGTGCTTAACCCGATGGAGGTGATAGGAGCTGGCCAAGGCTGGATGTTGAAGAAGGAAGGAAGAAGCTTCCCTGCTGTGGCCAAGAACAAATGAAGAGGAACAGTAAGCAGAGGCAATGGCAAGGAGGAATTTTTGGGATTTCACTGTAGAGTGTGCAATGTAATCTCCCTTCTTCATTTTCCACCATAAAGTCTTTAGTAATTCTGCAGTGCTCATCACTGCTGCAAAGGGATTCCTTTGGGGGGAACTCAGTGCTCATCACTGCTGCAAAGGAATTCCTTTGGGGGGAACTAAATGAAGTGTCAGTGCTTCGCTCTGACTGAGAAATGGATAGAAAGCACAGACACAGGATGGTGAAAGGATGGCTAGCTGACCCCCCAAATAAGCTGGCCCTGGAATGGACTTCAAGGAATTCATAGTGTAAAAGAGGGGCCAGTGGCTGGGAGCAGGGGCACGAGGAGAGGCCATCTTGAGTCAGATGGGTGCTATGGTTTAAATGTGTCCCACACATCATGTGGCATATCTCACACGGTGCCAGTGTTCATGTGCTGGGAACTTAGTCCCCAGTGCAATGGTTTTGGGATGTGGGACTTTTAAGAGGTGATAAGGTCATGCGGGCTCTGTTTTCAAAATGAATTAATGCTGTTATCGAGGGAATGGCTTCCTGCTGAAAGGATGAGCTCACCCCCTTACTTCTTGCTCTCTTACTATGTGATTCCTTCTCCCATGTTGTGACACAGCAAGAAGACCCTTACCAGATGCAACTCCTCAATCTTGGACTTCCCAGCCCCCAGAACCATAAGCAACATAAACTATTGTCTTTAAATTACCCAGTCTGTGGTGTTCTGTTATACCAACACAAAATGGACTAAGCCAGTATGTCAGGAAAGGTTTCTTGAAGGATGGTGCTTCAAGTTAGACTCCACAGAATGAGTACCATTTTGATGAGCAGGTATGTAAAAAAGAACAAGCCCTTTATCCAGCATGGATACGCAAAATCAGAGACAGCATTGAGCTGGCAAATACAAGGCATGTGTTTCCCCTGTCTTCTGAGGCAGGCACACAGGGCAGTTTTTTCTCCTGCCATCCTCAGCATATACTTGGAATCTTCCTTAACACCATCACTGAGGCTATTTGTAGAAAGACTGCAGGTGCTTGTTTATCCTGGGACCCTAGCCTGCAGCTGCAGCCTCAGCTTAGTTATTCACAGTGCCCCTTTCACCCTGGAGTGTCCCAGCCTGAATAGACAAGTGCCGCCTTACTGCTTAGGCCATGAAGGCCAGCCAGAGGGGTGAGGCAGTAAGTCACTGAAATGATAAAGCAGGCCTGCCAGAAGGTAGATAGGACAGTGCCCTGTGGAAAGAAGATTGCCCACCAGTAGGCTGCATGGGGGATAACTGCAAGAATCCAGGAGGTGGTCGTGAGAATCAGGACTAAGACAGTTGTGGAAACAGGAAAAAGATGGAGCTGCACAAATCCTGGTGACAAAGGAGGTATCAGGGCACAGAATTAAATGGATTCTGCTCCTTGCTTCCCAGGAGGGATCTATCTTTAAGGATTATTCTCCCCCCACTGACAGTCCATTCAAGGTGATCCAAGGGCCACTCAATGTAGTAGTCCATCTTCACACTGCTGATAAAGACTTACTTAAGACTGGGCAATTTACAAAAGAAAGAGGTTTAACGGACTCACAGTTCCATGTGGCTGGGGAGGCCTCACAATCATGGCGGAAGGTGAAAGGCACATCTTACTTGGTGGCAGACAAGACAGTTTGTGCCGGGAAACTCCCCTTTATAAAACCATCAGATCTTGTGAGACTTATTCACTATCAGAAGAATGGCACAGGAAAGACCCACCTCCAAGATTCAATTACCTCCCACCAAGTCCCTCCCACAACACATGGGAATTGTGGGGGCTACAATTCAAGATGAGATTTGGGTGGTGACACAGTCAAACCATGTCATTCAACCTGCAGTTATAAAAGGCCAATCAGCATTTTTAGAAAGTGTGGTAACTTTCAAGTTCCTTGTAAGTTATGTCAGCACCTAATTATTTTACATGAACGTCATTTAGCTTCTGACATCAGCTAGATGAATATGAGATGAAACAGTCAACTGAGTGGATAATCAACAGATACTGATTGAGGTAACAAAACATTATGTTTTGATCTTGATTTCTAAGCTCTTGAAAAATAATGATTTTATATCACCAAAAGCAAGCCCAAAAGTTATGCAACTTCTTATGTACTGTGTAACAGATGGTGGCGGGGAGGGTACCATTCTCTCCTTAAATTGAAAATAACCTAAGCGTTGCTCACACAATTAGAAACAGCAGAAAAAGGAAGTTACACAGATTCTGGATTAATGTTTGTTAAAATGATATACAAACCACTTCAGATGTGTCTATTCCACTGTCGGCTAATATTTGAGCAAGAATTTTCTCTCTTCCTTTTATTACTTCCAACTTCTCCTTCAAAAAATACTTGGGTATGGGAATATCTAATTGTTGCTAGAGAAGAGAAAGAACAAACAAGAGCATTTCTGTCACAATTCCAGGACTTGAATTTATTTAAAATATACAGTAAGGATGTAGACGTATATGTCAAAGACGCTTGCTTTACTTCCCATTTTCATTTAAGAAAAAAATGAGGCCAGTGGAGTGAAGAGAATTCATTTACTAAAGAGACACAAAGTAAAAAAGAAAATCGTAACCATGTCCGTTGCTTTAATAATTGCAGAATAACATTAGGAGTTCACATCAATTAGGCCTCAGTTAACTAATGATTACTTAGTGGATTTCTTTAAAGAAATACAACATTACCTCATTTTACATAAAATAATGGTTGAAATTGGAGCAGTAAAGTATTAAGGAATAGAGATCTTTGAGTTAAATCTAATAATTTATCATTAGCACCATAGACTATTTGTATGTAAATGGTCACATTTTTTTCTAATAATTTGGTTTTATTTTTACCAAAATTACCCATTGCAAAAATCATTTGCAAAATTAATTTGCTTTATTATGAAACTTGTTTTTATATAATAAACTTCTATCATTCATTTGCGCATGTTACCAAATATTTCAAACCAGCCGGGGTCAGATGAATATTTATCAGTCCAAATTGAGTAGAAAGGAGTATAGAAGTACTGTATAAGGATATGGGTATGCCTTCCGCCAATCCCACTGAGAAACATCATCCTGGAATCTCTGTCAGACCGCCTGCTGCTTTGACCAGGGAAACAAAGGTCTTTGTCTTCAGAATTGGCTACCTTATTGTTTTTTTCTAATTCTAGATGTGACTCCCCATAACCTCCCTCCAGCACAGGGAATTCTGGATAGGCCTTCCCCTAAGTAAATCTTAAAGCCTAAGAGGGTATCATTTTAAGGACTTGGTGGGACAGTATCCCCATGGCTTCTGACTGTCTTGGGACAGTATCCCATGACAATGTCTTTTGAACACCAAACCTTTCTTAGGTTTGTGGAGTGTTGGGAGTGATTGAAGAGTGAACTAGCAGAGTCTAGTGGGTGAGGGTGGCCTGGGGAGAGAGGGCGGTTGGAGAAGAATGATGACAGTTTGATTTAATGTGATTTTATTTATTAATAAGCACATTCAAGTGTGGTAACTTAAGGCAAAATTCATTATGTTATATAGTTCCATCTGGTCCATTTCATATCATAAAATTACAGTTAGCAGGTCAGGCATGGTGGCTCATGCCTGTAATCCCAGCATTTGGAGAGGCTGGGGTGGGTAGGTCACCTGAGGCCAGGAGTTTGAGACCAGCCTGACCAACATGGTGAAACCCTGTCTCTACTGAAAATACAAAAATTAGCCAGCAGGTGTGGTGGCGCACACCTGTAATCCCAGCTACTTGAGAGGCTGAGACAGGAGAATCGCGTGAACCCAGGAGGCAGAGGTTGCAGTGAGCCGAGCTTGCGCCATTGAATTAAACCTAATAATTTTGCATCAAGAGCAAAACTCCACCTCAAAAAAAAATTATAGTTAGGATTTTGAGGATGAGGAAACAGTCAGTGAGAATGGAAGAGACGCGAAGACAGATATTAGTTGCTACATCTCCATCCATGATGCCTTCCGTGTCCATCCCTGATACCATGGGACTTTTCATTCCCTATGGAGTGGAATCTAGGAAACCGCTGGCGGCAGAGAAAACCTCTTCTCCACCATATGTTTCTCTCTTTGAGGTGGGCCTATTAGGAAAGTTTCCTCACGTGGCAGGTTACAGATGAAGTCTTTGGACTAGTTTAGCTAAAAAGGGCAGTTTAAGGAAGAATTTGGGGAACTCATGGAACCAAGGGGAGGAAACTAACTGGGTGTTTGTCAGCACCGGGGATGTGGCCAAGAATGAAGATGGCTTCAGCCCAGCCCAACCACATGGGCTTCAGTGACAGCACGTGGTTCAGTCACTATTTCCAGGACTGCCGGAAAACACTGTTGACCGCCCTCTGCACGAAGGTGTCCTGGATGCCATCTGCTCATTTGTCACTATTCTTGGTGTTTGGGGCCCCATCCCCATGGCAACAGAGACATGGCCTTTAAGAAGATGAAGTCCCTAGCGCAGAGGGGCTGGCTGATGCAGCAGGAAAGGCAGGGCCGTGAGGGGCCACCACATAGAGCCCCAAATGTACTATTCCTAACAGACGGAGGCATGACTTTGTATCCTTGAAATTAAATTACTAAATGTAATATGATTCATTAATTAAATTTAGGAATATGATTTCATAACTACTTGTTTCACAGTTATCCTAAGTTGTTCATATTGTCACTTTAGTGAGTAAAGTGTACCGGGTTAAATCTGGTGATCAACCCGTGCTCTTATAAATGAATGCAATAAACATAAAACTTTAAAAATAATCATCAACATTTTCATTCATTTCAGTTATTCTCATTACTCCATTCTGATAAAATAGTAATGTGAGGAAAGCCTATCTCAGAAAGATCGCTTTATAAAAGACCAAATATTTTCAAGGAGAAGAAACATGAAACCCCATGTAGAATATTAAACACTTCCTCCTTTTGATTTTATTTCAAGAACATGTTCCTTTCAAAATGAAGGTGGGCTCCCAGGACCATGACACAGAGGGGAGGTGGCCAGTGGCCCTGGCAGCCCAGCCAGCCTGAGTCAGAAGAGAGGTCCTGTGCCAACAGGAAGGTCAGAGGGCAGCAGCAGGGGCCGAATGCTCGCAGGAGGGAGCTGTGGTTGCCAGGTGCCAGCAGGGAGAGCTCCAGGGAGAGAGGGAACAATGAGGACAGAGACAGAGGGAAGGATGGAGAGCAAGCACGCGAGCTCTCCTTTGGCATCTGAGGCCCACAGCCATGTAAGCCATACACTTCCCTGGGTCACCACTGACTCAAAGTAAGGAGGAGGTGCATGCACCTGGCAATAGGGAACCTGCAATCAACAGGCTACAGAGAGATTTCCCATGGAAACAGAGGGGAGTGGGAGCTGCTCCTGGACACTGGGAGGGTCTGTGCTTCAAGGGTGCTTATGAAAGGGCTGGCCCACTGCATTCCAACAGTTCTGTGCAGACACCACAGTGTCAGGTAAGACCACAGCCACAGCAGTGCCTAACACAGCCAAGAAGTGTGCAGATGCAACTATAAAAGAAGCAAAGGGAACCCAATCCTTGTCCACGACAGCAGGGTGTAATTGAAGGGAAATGTTAAGATTTTCCATACATCGACTAGTAAACATGGACAGGTAGTCTGTAGAGTATCAGATATTGGGCTACATATCTCATTTATAACAAAAAGCAACTAGGAAGAAAACAACAGAGTGCTTACAGGAGTCATCTTTAGATCCTGCAGGATGTCATCGAAATAATGGAACTCTGTGAGTTCCAGTTCCACCATCTCGTTCTTCAGCTCCAGGACGCGGCCCATCACCCCGTCCAGGACTTTCCTGATCAGTATTCGTTTCTGGGGGTGGATGATCTGGTCGTAGACATTCTCCAGGTTTCTAAAGATCTGCACATACTTTACGTAGAAGGTGGCTAACATTTGGAAGATGAACATTTGATTTCTCTGTGGCTCAATTATCTTCTGAGACTCTTTATCGAGTAAAGCACTGAGGGCTTCTTGTGTCTGATGCCATATCTTATCATACATTCTGGGAGAAGACAGAGAATTTAGATGGCACAGTAGATAAAAGTTACTTGGTAAAACATAAATATTGGGCCTCTAGTATAACAAAATATAACACAGAATCAAGTGTGAGCTAAGAATATCGTATGTAGTTGCAAGGCTTGTTAGATAATTTATATCCTGTTCTGAGGTCCTTGTGATTTCTGAATATGTACCACCACTATTATCAACAAATAAATAGTTTTAAAAGCATTTTGTCTAAATGACATAAAGTTGTTTCTCACTTTACCCAAGAAGCTACTATTATTATACACATTTAAAAGATGAGAAAGTTGATAACCAGAATAGTTGACTGATTTGTCCATATACGCAGCTTGGTGAAGTATACATTGGAACAACTTCAAAAAGTAATGTAGCATTTTCTTATTAAGTTGAACATATGCATACCCTATGAATGATTATACCCTAGAGAAGCTTGTAAAATATGAATTGAGAATGATCACAGTAGCATTTTTAAAATAATAGTAAAAAACCTGGAGAAAACCCAAATGTTCACCAATAAGAGAGTGGATAAATAAATTGTAGTATATTCACCACTGGACTATTAAACAGCAGTGAAAAATGAATGAATCAGCTACAGCAAAAGGCAACAACTAAGAATCTTAAAACCATAATGTAAAGTGTAAGAAGTGAGGTGTAGACCGTGGCCTGGGAGGCTGAGCTCTAAGTGATGCACCAGCTGGGCTCTCTGCCGTCATTCTAGTGAGCTGAGTCAGTGGACTGAACAGAGAAGAAGCCAGAGAGTTAGAAGAGTTTGACCCTCTTGTTCACCCCCAGCAAGGCAACAAAGGCTGGGTGTGCCCTTCCGCCAAAGACTTAAGATGGTGGTGGCTCTGCTGTGGCTGGCCCTGGGATACTGCTCCATCCCTTGCTGGTTTCCCTAGACTGTGTCCACATCTTTGTTACTGGTCCCTTTATTAGGCCCTGATAAGTGTCCCCCCTTTTCCTGCCAGGGCCAACACATTCATGGTAGAGATTCCAACCCCCACTCCCCCTGCCCACCACATTTCAGGTGATTTTTTTGATTCTGCTTTTACATTCATGAACCAGGACTGAAAAATGAACTGGAAGGTCAGTGTGTCTGGGAAGGGGCTTTGCTGCAGAAAGTGGGTGTGCAGAGTCCTGACCACGGATGAAGGAAAACCCCCCAAATATTGGTATCTCTCTGTAAGGTCTTTCCCTATGCTAAGGGGAGAGGGCAGCCACCCATTCCCATGCCTACCTGTGCCTGGTGTCCTGAGTCCAGGTTGCCTGCATGTGCCATCTTCTGCCTGGTTGGTAGTGGCTTAGCCACCCGCTCTCTGAGGTATACAAGTGATTGGCATCCTAAATGTGGCCCATACAGATTTGCAAGCAGTCCTCCAATTTCAGCCCTGCCCTAGAAGGACCAGACCCCTCCTCTCTTCCCAGGGGAACAGCTGGCTTTTGATCCCACCAGCCCCACCCACTGGCTTTCAGGTCCCACGTTCTCTGCTCTTCCTCCATCCCCTCTCATCCATGCCTGCTCTCCCTTTCCTGCATTTTCTCTTTTTCTTTTGAGATGGAGTCTTACTCCGTCACTGGAGTGCAGTGGTACAATCTTGGCTCACTGCAACCTCCACCTCCTTGGTTCAAGTGATTCTCCTGCCTCAGCCTCCTGAGTAGCTGAGACTACAGGCATGCGCCACCATGTCAGGCTAACTTTTGTATTTTTAGTAGAGATGGGGTTTCAACACATTGGCCAGGCTGGTCTTGAACTCCTCACCTCAAGTGATCCACCCTCCCTGGCCTCCCAAAGTGTTGTGATTACAGGCGTGAGCCACCATACACGGTCTCCTCTTGTCAAATGTTTTCTTTGTCCTTGTGAGTTCATAGATTTAAAATCCTTTATTGTCATTTTGGAGGCAATTCAGGAGGAACAGGAGATAAATACCCATGGTCAATCACCCTGTTTGGCTGGGAATCTCTCTTCTACCTTCCCAAGGTCATTATTAAGCATCCCCTCCAGGCACCCTCTGCCCCAGGCTCATCTGCCATTCCTCAAATGTGCTCCATTCTTCCCTACAAACGATAAATCTTAAGCATGGTTTATTGAAGCACTGATTATATGTGCTTTTTTCACCTTTCTGTCCAAAAGGTAAAAGCGTATCTTCATGTTTGCAAGACTTCTGGGTTCAAGTGATGATGATGATGGTGATGGCGACAGTAATAGCTTACATTTATGTACTGTCAGTCACTGTCTTAAGTGCTTTTCATGTCATAACTCATGTAATCCTCACAATAACCCCTATGAGGGGTTATTAGCCCAGTTTACACATGGGAAAACTGAGGCAAAGAGAAGTTACTGCCCAAAGTCACAGGGTTTGAATGCAGGATGCACACCTGGGCAGTCCGGCTCCAGAGTTCACGCTCTAAACCACTCGACTTCATTGCTCCCGTATGTCAGGGAGAAAGCAAATGAGGAAGGAGGGGTCCCGTGACACAGAGGCAACCACATCACAAGCAAACGGACTAAGTGTAACAACCAAACTCTTCCCCCCAACACCCCACCGAGTCAGGAGACTGAATTCTGCCTTTAGAATCCCATCCCCTGCACATTCGAATGCCAGATTTGTCAAAACTTAACAATATTTAAGATATTGCTAATGAAAGGGCCGGTTTATTGAGTTCTAAAATTAGCCTACCATTTTCCTCTTGAATTGGTCATTTTCCTGACCAGTTTATTATAAGACAGAAGGTTATTACCAGAAAATTAGAATTCCATTTGGCACAGTGGATTAGTCTGTTCTCACGCTACTATACAGAAATGCCTGAGACTGGGTTATTTATTTATTTAGAGATGGAGTTTCATTCTTGTTGCCCAGGCTGCAGTGCAATGGCACGATCTCAACTTACCACAATTTCCGCCTCCAGGGTTCAAGTGATTCTCCTGCCTCAGCCTCCCGAGTAGCTGAGATTACAGGCATGCATGACCATACCCGGCTAATTTTGTATTTTTAGGAGAGACGGGGTTTCTCCATATTAGTCAGGCTGGTCTCAGGCTTCTAACCTTAGGTGATCTGCCCTCCTCGGCCTCCCAAAGTGCTGGGATTACAGGTGTGAGCCACAGCGCCCAGTGAGATTGGGTAATTTATAAAGAAAAGAGGTTTAATTGGTTCACGGTTCCACAGGCTGTACAGGAAGCATGGCAGCATCTGCTTCTGGGGTGGCCTCTGGGAGCTTTTACTCACAGTGGAGGCAAAGTGGGACCCGGCATCTCACACTGCAGGAGCAGGAGCAGGAGGAAGGGCGGGGAGGTGCCACACATGTTTAAACAACCAGTTCTCACTCACTGCCACCACAAAAGGGGAAATCTACCCCCACGATCCAATCACCTCCCACCAGACCCCCCTCCAGCACTAGGGATGACAATTTGACAATTTGACAGGAGAATTGGGTGGGGACACACATCCAAACCATATCACACAGAACACATCATCACTCCTGGCGGAATTAGTGAACAACAGTAAAAACAACACCTCATGCTGGTTCAAAGCTCCTGGGACTCTCTGACACTCTGCTTGCCCCACCTCAAACAGACAAGCAGGAGGGGCTGGGAGAAGCAGCGATGAAGGAGATGATCAAGGGAACGGTTTGGCTGTGGACAACGAGAAACAGCAGAGGCTGAGCACCGTGTGAGTCTCCCAAAGCCCAGACTTCTAGGACCTGAGAAGCGACAGTAAACCCAAGGCACTCACTGGCCTGAGTGAGGACACAGGCCGAACATACTAACAGGTGTGACGACTGTTGACATAAAACAGAATAGTGCTCAAGCTGCTTTGTGGACTTAGTAGGGTTTGGGGCCAGGACAACATTCAAGAGGAAAATGACAGGCCAATTTTGTCAAGAACTCAGAGCTGAAATTCCACTTAGAAAAAGCAGACCACAGCTCCAGATCAAAAGAATTGTTCCCTCTAACCCAGGAGGGGTGATTGCAGCAGTGCCTTTCGGTTCAACACAGAGGAAAAAGTATAACTCCCTGCAGCGACAGACCAGTCAAAACCCCAGCTTGTTTCACAGATGCCAAGAAGATGCTCAGTAAATCGTAACCTGCAGCACAGGCCTGATTAAAAACGCCCTCCCTACATTCCAAGAAAAGGAGGATGATGACTTCTTCAAAGTGCCAAAAACCAGTGACCCAACAGACCTTCCACGGTGAAATGCTAGAAATATGCCCTCAAAAATGGCAGTAAAAAAGGACGAGGGAGATATATAAGGAATTAGTATAAACCATTTTTAACACCACTGCTTGTAAATGGCATGACTGCAAAATCCAAGAAAATCAGTAACAAAAAATACATCAGTTAGTACAGGAAAGGCTGGGCATGGTGGCTCACGCCTGTAGTCCCAGCACTAGGTGGCTGAGGTGGGTGGATCACTTGAGGTCAGGAGTTCCAGATCAGCCTGGCCAACATGGTGAGAACCGCAGGTCTATTAAAAACATAAAAATTAGCTGGGCCTGGTGGCGGGCACCTGTAATCCCAGCTACTCAGGAGGCTGAGGCAGGAGAATTGCTTGAACCGGAGGTGGAGGTTGCAGTAAGCCAAGATCTCATCACTGCACCCCAGCCTGGGCAACAGAGCGAGATTCTGTCTCAAAAAAAAAAATTACAACAAAATTGCAATACTTTGATACAGAGGAAAAAAAATGAAAGAAGAAACCCATGCACAGCACCAATAAAGAACATTAAATATTTAAGAATTCACATGTCTGGAGCCCCACATAATCTAGCTAAAGGAAATTCTAGAATGCTAGTTACAGATCAGAGCAAGCAGAAGACACTGTCTGCTCCTGTCTAAAAGACAAAACCTGTCTCTACTAAAAACACAGAAATCAGCCGGGCATGGTGGCATGCACCTGTAATCCCAGCTATTTGGGAGGCTGAGACAGGAGACTCACTTGAACCCGGGAGGTGGAGGTTGCAGTGGGCCGAGATCGCACCCCTGCGCTCCAGTCTGGGTGACAGAGCAAGATTCCATCTCAAAAAAAAAAAAAAAAAAAAAAAAGGGCAAGCTATAAAAACAGAAAACTCTCCAGACAGACATACAGATTTAATATGGCCAAGAATTCAGTAACAATAGACTGAAGGCTATAAATAAATCTAGCAATAATTTTTAAATATGGGAGTGGAACAGGCAGTAAAAGATAAAAGGCATCTCATCATACTTCCACCACTGGCCACAACAACAGGCATTAAGTTTGTACAATACCCTAAGGAGGCTGCCTCCCTGAAGTTCAGGTGGGATGACCCAAACCTCGCCAAGAACCAAAACCATCAGTAGCGAGAGATCTTGGGTTGAAGAGGCTCCTGCTTCCAGCAGGGGGAAACCACAGCTGACCTGGTGGGAAAGAACATAGCCAGACTTTCCAGATGTCTGGACCTGCTGTCCAGATGGGGAGGGCAGCCACTCCAGGTCAGAGCCCTTATTGGTTTCAGTCGGGTCAGAGAAGCAGGACTTTCCCAGGGCCTCACAGAGCTGACTCATACCTGGAATTTTTGGCCAAAGACAGTCCTGGTGGCTTGAGCCTTCCAGGTCCTGCTACTTCTTTCTTCCCCACCTGCAGTCTGTCTGGGGATCCTTGTCTGGAGAGACCAGGCAAAAATTCCTGGCTGGCAGGAAAATGTTTAGCAGCTTTGAAAGCACACAGATCTCCGCATCATAACTTGTTTTCCTCAGGGCTGAGAGATGGCTTCATCTCTTTCTGCCAGACCCTCTTCCCTTGAGACTGTCTCTGGCTTCCCGCTCCCCAGCTGTCCTATTGCCTCTCCATGTGACCACACCCCGTCACGCGTTGGGCTGCCAGGAACCTGGGCACCATGCCTCGGCCACGCCAGCCTGGGGAGCCCCTACTTTGTGCTCAGCCCATCTGGTGCTGCACTCCACCTCCTTGCCCTGAAGCCCCACCCTCTTTCTGCCTGAGCCCAGCTATGAAGGTCAAATGAGACAACAGAGGCAGCAAGATGATTTTTCATGAGAACATCGATGAGAGCTAATTCACACAACATCAAATTCACTCTTTTCAAGTGTACAACTTGTTGTTAGCATAGAGTTGTGCGACCATCACCACTATCTAACTCCAGAACATTTTTATCACTGGGCAAGAAACGCACATCTGTGAAGCAATCACTCCCCATTCCTCCCCGCCCTTGGCAACCAATAACCTAATTTCCATCTCTATTTGCCTATTCTGGACATTTCACAGAAGCGGAATCATGCAAGAGGGGGTGTCTGGTACTGAGCTTCTTTTCCTCGGTGCGGTGTTCTTAAAGTTCATCCACAGGGTCTCATACTTCGTACTTTATTTCTTTTTATTGCCAATTTTCCTTTGTATGGATACATCACATTTGTTTATCCCTTTGTCAGCTGATGGACACTCGGGTTGTTTCTGCCTTCTTGGCTGCTGTGAATGATGCTGCTAGAAGTATTTCTGCCTCAGTTTCTGCGTGTACATATGTCTTTATTTCCCCTGGGTATGGCAAAGTGGTTTTTAAAGATAAAATTGCTCTACATTTAAAATACTGTTTTTTGTTTCTTTGTTTGCTTGTTTTTTGAGATGGAGTTTTGCTCTAGTCACCCAGGCTGGAGTGCAATTGTGCAATCTTGGGTCACTGCAACCTCTACCTCCTGGGTTCAAGTGATTCTCCTGCCTCAGCCTCCCCAGTAGCTGGGATTATAGGTGCCTGCCACCATGCCCAGCTTATTTTTGTATTTTTAGTATAGACAGGGTTTCACCATGTTGGCCAGGCTGGTCTCAAACTCCTGACCTCAGGAGATCCACCTGCCTTGGCCTCCCAAAGTGCTGGGATTACAGGCACAATATAGAAACCAGTGTCCTGAGCAGCTCATCCCCGGAGGTCAGTCAACCTCCTCATGCTTATGCCCCACTGGCAAACCTGGATGATGAGATGAACTCGGAACACCTCTGGGGACTACTGTGCGATGGTGATGTGGTTTGCTGTGTCCCCACCCAAATCTCATTTTGAATTGCAGTTCCCATAATCCCCACGTGTTGTGGGAGGGACCCAGTGGGAGGTAACTGAATCATGCGGGCAGTTACTTCCATGCTGTTCTCATGGTAGTGAGTTCTCACCGGATCTGAGGGTTTTATGAGGGGCTTTTTCCCTGCTTCACTCTGCACTCATCTTTGCTGCTACCATGTGAAGAAGTGGGTATTTGACTTCCCCTTCTGCCTTGATTGTAAGTTTCCTGAGGTCTCCCCAGCCCTGCAGAACTGCGAGTCAATAGAACCTCTTTCCTTTATAAATCACTCAGTCTCAGGTGTGTCTTTTTTTAGCAGTGTGAGAACAGACTAATTCAGATGGAATAACAGGTGTGAAAGTGTTCCTGGAATTTTTACTGCACCTTGTAAACAGAAGGTAGTATTTTATCCGTGAGACTACTAAACAGTTTAAAAAAGTATATGACTGGTTTCAGACTTCAGTAAATGACTTAGAAATATGACAGATTTTGAAGTCAGGAGGATTGTGGGTGGAGAAGACTGAATACGACAGTGAAAAAGACCAGACTGTTATTTCTACAGCTTGGCAGTTTTCCTATAATGGAGGGGGTAGGAGAGGAAAACACTTGAATATTTAAATACAGCATACACTTCCGTGGGAAATCAAAATATTGCAAAATGGGAATTCTTCCATGTTATTTTGCACATGATAAAACCTTCTGAATCTTCCAGTCTTACCTAGCTTGCTCTCTTCTTCCCAGATACTCCCGCTGCCTTCTTGCTCTAAGGAAGGCCTGGATCTGCTAGGAAGCCCTCTCGGTAGAGGCTCCTGTTCCCCTCAGAGCCCTCTGTCTCTGGCTGTGGGGCTAGGTCAAGGGGACCCACTGCACCTCCAGACATCTGCCTTTCCTCCTCCCAACACTCCCTGGCTTTGAATCCCATTTCATCTGATGCTGTCACCGCTGCCCCTCAGTCACCATCATCTTCCACCTACCATCATCCTTCCAGGCCACCCCACTGAATAGCATCTTGAAGCTGCCTTCCCACCCGTTCCATTGCTAAGTGCTGAGTTCCTTTCCCTAAAGCCAGCACCTCCTGGATCCCATGTCCTCTCACTACTAATGATGTCACCCCCTTCTCCCTCCTCCTCCTATATCATCCTGGGTCATTCCCTTCCACACACAAACATTCCATTGTTTCCTGTCTCAGAGCCATGTCCCCTGCCTCTAGCTGCCAACACATTTCCTTTCCTTTGCAGCAAAACTCCTTTAAAGAGTTAGCTATGCTCATCGTCTACAGTTTCTCTCCCCCATACATTCACTTGAGTAAGTCTTTCTATCTCATCACACCACTGAATCAGCTCCTGCCAAGGTCACTGCTGAACTCTACACTGCCAAGGTCACTGCTGAACGCTACACTGCCAAGGTCACTGCTGAACTCTCACTGCCAAATCAACAGTCAGTTCTCAGTTCCTCCCCGGCATGTCTCAGGAACACTTGACAGAGGAGAAAACAGTTACTTCTCCCAGAAACACTATTTCTTCCACTTGCTTCTTCCTTATGGGTCACATCTTTGATGCCTTTGCTGGGTCTGCTCTTCTCCCCAGCCTTACTGTGGGTCATCCCAGGCTCAGTCCTTATACTTCTTTATTAATACTCATTCAACGTCTCACTAAGACCATGACAGGCCGACAGCGGGCAAGTGTATATTTCAGACATAGGTCTCGCTCCTGAACCCAAGATCTGAATATTTAACTGCCTATTTCAGCTCCACGTGATGCCCAATGGGCACTTCCAACTCAACAGCTCTTAAACAGAACTCTTGATCTTCCCCACTCCCAAACCCTGGCAAGCTGTTAACCTCTCTGCTCCTATTTCTTTGCCTAGACAATAGGGTGGGTAATAGCAAGAGTGCAGGCTGGAGCTACAGTGCCTGGCTTCGGCACTGTTTACTCGCTGTGTGAGCTACTTCATCTCTTCACACCCAAGTTTCCTCATTTGTCAAATGGAAATAACAATGTTAATAGCCCCTACATTACAGAGTTGCTGTGAAGCAGTTTAAACAGTGCTCACAGAGTCAGCACTGTAATACCCATTTGAAATTATTCTTATGAAGACCAAATGAGGTAACTTTGGCAAGTGCTGTGTAAATGACACAGTGCTACGCACACGCTCTTTTCACTACCACTGCCACTTGAGTTTGTGAAAAGAAAATGACAGTAATTCTTTCCCAAGATCTTTTTAGACTGAAATTTCAGGACCTGGATGTTTTCACAAAGCAATGTATTTATCACTGTGAAAGATTAACAAAAAAAGCAGAAAAAATGGCATACTGCTTTTCAGCAATAGCCCCTAAGGGCTTGGCGGTTACAGGGGAGACTGCGAGCTCATCTTCATGGGGTGGTGGGATATATGGGGGAGGGGGAGATCTAAGTATATGATCTTCTTGCTCACAAGAAGCAGATACTCTATCCTGAGGCATACCTGAATTTCCTAAAAGGAAAAAAAAAGTGGGGGAGAGGAGGGAAGTCGAGAAGAGAGTGGAGGAGAAAAGGAAAGAAAAAAGAAAATAAGAGAAAAGCGAAGAGCAAGTCACCTTCAGGCTTGGGGAGGCCCACCCCATGGCTGTAGCTGGGAGCCCATCACTTACGCGTTCGACATTGCTGGCTACTTTCCCTCTTTCCCTCGCCCTCCGGGAAGCTCTTCCGTTGCTCTCTGAAGGACGGTGGCAGCAGCGGTCAGGGAACTATTAGGAACTACAGAGGACTGGGAGGGGGGTCTTCTGGAGGGAGGAACCGGGACAGAGAGCGATATCCTCTCACTTCGGGCAGGAAAAGGTGAGGCCGGGTTTGCTTCCCAGGCACGGAGCGCGCAGGCGCAGAGAGGGTGCTTCGATCCTTCCAGTCGCCGCCCTGAGACTCGCGAACTTGGGCACTCCGGTGGGCGCGAGGCGGCCCTAGCAACGGGGACGCCGCGCCTGCGCAGTGCCTTCCACCCGCCCCCTGCGCTCTTCGCGCCTGCGCCGTCGCCTCCTGTTGCTGTGGGAACCGTCCGGGAGTCCCGGCTGGGCGCGGCAGGTGGGAGCTGGCTCGAGTTGGACCCCTGCCTCGCGGGGCCGGGGCGAGGGGCTCCCTTCCCGGCCGGGCCGCCGGGCGAGCCTGCTCCGGGCCCCAGCCCCTGGCCCGTGGTCCTCCAGGCGATCTTCCCGCTTTCCTGCTGGCCCCATTTTCATCCACCGTCAGCTCTGCGGCCTTGGGCAAGGTCCTTAATGATGGTGGTCTTCAGTCTTCCCATCTGTAAAGTGGGTATAACAGTCGTTCGTTCAGAGCTTTACTGGGCATCCGTTCTGGGCCAAGTGCAGACGTAGGTTCTGGGGACCCAAGACTTAACGCAGACGCACCCTTCTGAGTGAGGCCTAATGAGTATGAACTAAGGCGCGCGTGCGTTGTAAATGTGAAATGCAGTGTGAGTGTTATTAATAGTTATCCGTAAATCGCTCTGAGTGTTGGCTTTCATTGCTCTTCTTTCTTCGTCTTTAGCAACTGTTGAGGTTTATTTGCACATTTTAGATCTGTAGTTCCCATTGGAACACTTCCAGGTTTAATGCTATCAAAGGCGTGGAGAGGACATCCAGGTAAAAATGATAATCAGGATCACAAAACTTCTCCCCCAGCGTTACTAATGAAATGCGCAAAAGCATAGTAAAAGCCAGCCCTCCGCACCCCGTTCAAATAATGGAACAAATTATTTCTCAGACGAGAAATGAAGTACAGCCTTGTGCAGTAAACTTCAAAAACTCAGTGAAATAGCAGCGTGCAGTGGAGAATGGTGTCCAGCCTCATCTTCACCCTCCCAAAGTCCTTCAAGGGGAAGAGACCTGGTAGACATAACACCAAGAATTCTCATTAATGCTTTTTGCTACAAAGAAAACACAAATCTGAAAAGACGGGAGCTGAAAGGGTGACTAGAACAAGCAAACACCTGGGGAAATCAGGCCAGATAAAACCATCGTGAGTGAAGGTCAATCCCTGTGGCTCCCAGGACCTGAGCTGGGACAGGAGAAGTCGCTAGGGCTTGCCATTTTCTAGGTCCCTACATTGAAGTAAGACAAAGATTCAAAGCCGAAGGGCATTTTGTCACAGGAATAGGGCACACTCCTGACAAGGGTGGGATGATGGTGGTAAAGGAGCTTACCAAAATCTAAGAAGTGAACACAAAAGTAGCCTGGAAGTTGTGTGGATTCAGGGAAGCAGTCCTTATCCTCCATGTGTACTCACTCTCTAGAAAAGCAGAGAGAAGTGCGGTATCTCAGCTCTGGAACTCAGATACAGTGAGAAGGGAGTCAAACAGAATTTGCCCACATTATGTTTGAACAAATAGAACATTTGCAAAGAGCAACACGTGTTAAATAGGAATAAGATAGAAGCAGCCTATCAACTATGTAAATCCAAGACTTTCATAAAAGTAGAAGAAAAGAAAGGATTATAACATGGGCAAGACAAGTGAAAGAAAGCGTGGAAGAGAATCTAACCAAACAAATAAAAGGAGAAAAATCTTTACATGTGTTCCATGTTATGGAATAAGCTAATAAGAACATTGGGGTAATAAAATAAGAACAGGGAGAAAATATAAAACGGAATGAGACAGGAAAAAATATTACACAACTAAGGAAACCAAAAGAAAAACAGACAGAGTCCAATACAGAAAATAAGTTAAAAAACAAACAAACAAATAGACCAGGCACAATTCAGCTGAATTACTGATTTAGAGGAAAAATTTGACTCAATTACAGTAAATGTAGAGAGAAAAGAGTGAGACACTTGAGCTATTTTAAAAAAAGGTTAGTTGATATTCCTGAAAGAACTTCAACATTAGACTATTTTCAGAGATACAGGACATGTTTTTGAAATAGAAGAATTAAATCTGCAGATCAAAAATTCTCACTGTGTTCCAGGGAAAACTGATATATAACACCCAACATCAGGAGATGTCCTGGATACATTATTGAACTTCAAAGAGAAATGGTAGGAGAAATCTGGCTAGCCTCAGATTTCAATGTCAGATGAAAACGAAGCAATATTTACAAAATTCTTGGGGAAAAGTGACCCAAGATTATTTCTACTTATTCAAGTTAATAGTCCCAATATGAAAGCCGTCAGGAGGCACAGCACTCATGTACAGATTGACCTGTTAACAGATGCAAATTATAGAAACCCAGGGTGCATTGGCTTAAACAGTAAGAATATTTAAAATCTCCCTTGACATCAAGAATAGAGGTGATGTAGTTTTAGGGCTGATGATCTCAGTGGCTCAATGACATCATCAAGGATCAGTCTTTGATGGTCTTTCCATCTTTTGGAGCTGTCATAGTAAGGAGATGAAATGACTTCCTTTGTGGTCATAAAATGCCTGTCACAGCTCTAGGTCTTATATCCTCACACTGTGACATCCCAAGATAGAAAAAGAACCAGCGGGAAATGTGATACACATTACTGTTTTAGAGTAATGAGAATTTACTTGCATTAAGAGGTAGAGAGGTAAATGAAAGAACCCAATCAGAACTCTGTCGGCACAGGAGAAGGCAAGATTGGCTGATATGTAGGCACCATTCAATATCAGTCACCCATGAGTTCTTCTAGCCAATAAATCACTTGATGAAATACAATCAAAAGATACAAATCAGGTGAAAAGGGTTAGCACAATACTCAATATAAGAAGACAGTGTAACAAGGTTTCTCAATTCTGCAAGAGAACAAATATAGTTCCTCCGTGATTATATCCTATGAGCTTTGCCAGTTGCTGCACTTTGACCTCTTGTTCTCTGCTGGGAACTATTTAGAACCTAAAACAGATCATTCATTAAATCTCATTAACTTTGTGAGACAGGCAATATTTTCATCCGCATTGTTTTTTCTTTTTTTTCTTTTAAAAGAATTTATTTTTTGAGACGGAGTTTCTCTCTTCTTGCCCAGAGTGGCGTGCAGTGTCACGATCTTGGCTCACTGCAACCTCCACCTCCTGGATTCAAGTGATTCTCCTGCCTCAGCCTCCTGAGTAGCTGGGATTACAGGTGCCCACCACCAAGCCCGGCTAATTTTTTTGTAGTTTTAGTAGAGATGGGGTTTCATCATGTTGGCCAGGCTGGTCTCAAACTCCTGACATCAGTGAAACCCAGGGAAGTCAAACAACTGTATATCCAACCATATTCAAAATGATCACGGAGTTGGTGTTCAAATCACTGGTAGTCTGGCTTCAAACATAACACCTCTATTATCTTTTTGTTAGTAGCAACACCTACCTTAATATTTGTTTATAAAAAATAGGTTTTCTGTGAGACAAATGTTACCAAAAACTGGTTCTCAAAACCACCCATCCTTTAGGAAAAATCCTTGCTACCTAGGTACATGGATACAGTAGAAGAGGTTACTTTATCCTCAGCATGTAATAATTCATACAGCCTCAGAACCAGACTGCCAGGCGTCTGGGAAAATTAGT
The DNA here is from genome assembly GCA_963573385.1 of Cacajao melanocephalus. Lineage (NCBI taxonomy): Eukaryota > Metazoa > Chordata > Mammalia > Primates > Pitheciidae > Cacajao > Cacajao melanocephalus. Next base: position 119,008 of record CAUYLG010021690.1, on the reverse strand, counting down.
CTTCTCAGTCATCTTGATACATGTGACATTTGGGCAAATGTTTATTGTTACTTGTTTTGTGAAAAACACAATACTCAACACTGTGCAAGAGAAAAATGTTGACTCTAATAGGAAGAATTCTGCCTGCAGGAGTGGAGGAGAGGAGGGGATCATTCAGGAGAACACGGCTTCATCATCACACATGCATTTTCTTGAGGGGTAAGAGGCTGGGAAGGGCCCTCCCAGGTTGGTCATCAGATCTGCTTCCTTCAGGTGCATCTAGTCCCCAGGACCCTGCTACCTCCTGAGCATCCCTTCTCTGCCAACACACTTGCAGTGAGAGGGATGCCTGACTGCTCTAGGAAGCCCATTCTGGTTTTGGAAAACTCTCACTATTGCTCTTTGGTTTTACATTGAAGCTCCAGGGAAAAACAGAACAATCCAATTCCTCTTTTATGGGAGCAGTCTTTGAAAAGTTTAAGCCCATGTTCACCTGTCCACCTGCACCCCCGCCCCTCATCAAAGTCCTCTTGGTTACAGAGTAAGCACTCTCAGATTCTTCTGCATGACAAGATTTCGACTTCCCTTGCTGTTCTTCTCTCTGTAATGCTGTTAATACAACTTAGCAATCTTCAGGCATAAACCAATGAAACAAAAGCTTCTAGTGGGAGGTGGTAGGCATGTCATCAAGTAGCAAAAGGGGCCCTTCTTTGAGTCTCCTCACCTTAGACTCATTGTGGGTTGGCCACACCACACTCCGCACTGACTCACGATGCTCATATTCAGTAACCATATCTGCCTACAGTGTCTCCTGCTGAATTTCACCTCTGTTATTCAGCGCATTCATCATCCCATCTCGTTCCATGTCATCACTCAAATGATCATGTTCTCTGTGACATAAACAGTTCTCTGTGTCAAAGCTGGGGAGACCCACAGCATGGCACCAGAAATGAGTTCAAGTTAGCATCAATCCACAAGTTGTAAACCTGCCAACCTTGCAATTATCTGGCTTGTATTTCTCCTTGCCCTCAACTATTCCTTAAGATAAGGGCTTTGTCCAGTGCACAGTAATATGCGGCTTTATCCTATCTACAGCATTGCCTTATGTTGTACTGTTAGTAACTGTAGAACTTTACAATTAGGCTGATCTGGCATGCCTTGTGTTTGGAAAACCCAAGATGATAATACTTGTTATCTTTGCTTCCTTTTCTAAAAACTCACAAATCATTTTAATGGTCTGGAATATTTCCTGTGATCACATGAAGTTCACTGGGCCGGAACCTGACCTTTTTTATGTTAATGAACCATCAGTCACTCAGAGTCGCACAATTCTCTGCTGTCGTTCTTTTTTTTTCGTTATGCCACGACAATTCAGCCAAACCAGGGGACTTGTTTCTTCACTAGGCCTGAACCCGAGTTAACGTGCCCCAAAGCAGCTCATCTGTTTACACCTCGACCTGAGACAGTTCAGACTGCAACAGCAAGCAGGGCCCTTTCCTGCCACACGGTGGCAGGCCAGCCACTAATCAGTCAAAGTGGGGACCACGCAATGTTTCCCGCTGCCACCTTCTCACCCAAGGACGCGGCTTCCTTCCCTGCCTCCTTTGCTAACACCCCCTCCAATTTCCCCCAGTAACAGTAAGACTAAAGCATGACAAGACAGGAATGCCCTCTACCAAAAGACGAGGTTGTACATACCAAGAACAGTGGACTGAGGACCTTGCCCAGGAAGGCTCCTGGCAGCTGGGGGTACAGCGGTGGCCATTAACATCCACCAAAGAGAAACTACTTCATGAAGGACCAGAGCAGTTCCTGGGCTTCCAGGGAGGCCCAGAGCTCTGCTCCATCCATCCTGGTCCCTCCATCCTACTCAGTCCCATTCCAGGGTCCCATCCTGCCAAGCCCGAGTGGTATTAATAAGCTCACTTTCTCTTCTTACATGAAAACCCTAAGCTTACTTGTTTAGTGACCATTCTCTATACCTTGCTGGGCATCTGAGGTCCAAATCATTATTCTGATTCACTTTTCCAGTGATTTCTTCTAAATGGATCACTATCTCTTCCACAGTTACTATGTTTTTGTCCTAAACAATTGATGTTTTACTTTATTTCAAATGTACATGTCTTTATACAGCCTCATAATCAGACTGCCAAGTATCTGGGAAAATGCATTTTCTCAGTGTTCTCAATATGCGTGAATTCAGTTGGGCAAATATTATGGATACCTATCCTGTGCCAAGGACAATACTCAATATGGTGCAATAGAAAAAGAAAACTTTGATAGGGATTCAGCCTGCAGGGAGTACAGTGGCAGAGTTAAAGTTAGGAGGTGATTAAATGTCACAGTGCAAAATCTTCTGGGAGTGTAGAAGAGAGAGGGGCTACTTTGTCCTTGGGAAAGTGGAAGGTGTTATGCTTGTGGGACTAGAGCTAGCTGCACAAAAGGTGAGTAGGGCTTTGACCTGAGGAAATGGTAGACCATGCCAGGCAAAGGAAACAACATGGGCAAAGGTATATAGCAGCAGGAGGAGTACAGGGAAATGTTTGTGTGAGAACCAATATTTGCCTTGTACCTGGGAATAGGCTTATAGCGCTGGACCCAGGTCAGACAGTATATGGATTCCATAGCAGGCCAAGAAGTTAGGACTGAATTGTACAGCGACTCTAGAACTATGGAGGTTTATTTCAGCAAGAGAATTGACAGGGTCATGAGACAGGGGACCAATTCAAAGACAAGAAGTAGAGATAAGTGGATGAACAAAATGTAGTGCATATGTAAATAGAACAACATTCAGCTGTAGAAAAGGGTGAAGTTCTGACGCACGCTGTAGCATGGACGAACCCTGGAAACATTACGCTAAGTGAAATAAGCCAGACATAGAGAAACACATTTTGTCTGATTCCACTTCATTTGAAATGTCCAGAACAGGCAAATTTATAAAGACAGAAAGTGGATTAGAGGTTAATGCGCTTGTGGAAGGAGGGAGTGGGGAGTTATTTCTTAATGTGTACAGAGTTTTTGTTTGGGGTGATGAAAAATTTTGGAAATATAGTGGTGATGGTTGTACAACCATGTTGTGGACATAGTGAATGCCACTGAATTGTACACTTAACAATAGCTAAGATGGCACGTTGTATGTTTCAGAGAGAGAGAGGCATGACAAGATAGGATTACACTGTACAAAACACCAGACTGTAAAAACCAAGCACAACAGACTGAGGACCTCACCTGGGAAGGCTCCTGGCAGCTTGGGGGGTGGCACTGGCCATGGAACTGACCATTGACATCGACCAAGGAGAAGCTGATTGATGCCTAGACTTTTTTCAATGAGAGACGAAGAATAGAGGAGAAGATGTAAAATATTGAGAAAGTACAATTCATAGGATTGTGGTGTGGCTCAGGCAGGGAGAATTCCGAGCTGACGCTGAGGCTTCAGTGGCAGGTGACTCAAAGGAGCAGAGCATAAGGTCTGATTGGGAAACCCTGGTCCAGAAGCACTCTTCTGGGATATAATTTGCACTGGCATCTCTTATATTCACCACCCTTCTTTCTTTCCCAGAAATCCTAATACTCTGTGTTCTCACACCATATATAGACCCTTCCCTGAGAGTGTTGGTGGTGTTATTTGGCCTTTAAGGAATCAGATGGAGTAAGTGGTAGGTGCTGTTTTCGTAAGTCTCAAAAAGGGTTCTGTAACATCCCAGAGAGAGACCAGGAAGGCATCACCCTCTCTTTATTGGCCAGGACACAGCAGGGTCACCCAGTGTCATGTTGTGTCCCTTCCTTCCTAATTATGTTTCCTAAAACTCTCACAATGTGTGGATCATGGCTAGGAGTTTGTAGAGCCCAAGATGCTGCTTATTTTCTTTTAATACTTTACTTAGTTTGTTGATGCTCAAAAATAGGTTACAATGTAGATAAGCATATTATAAGCCAGTTGTTCATCATAAAAAAAAAAAAACAGGGCATTTGATTACTGTATAATTGTACTCAGTTGGAGCAACTGGTCCTGACCCCTCCCTCCTTCTCTCTCTCTCTCTCTCTCTCTTTCTCTTTCTTCTTTCTTTCTTTCCTTTTTTCTTTCTTTTTCTTTTTTTCTTTCTTTCCTTTCTTTCTTCCCTCCCTCCCTCCCTCCCTTCCTTCCTCTTCTTGTTTCTTTTTTATTGCCCAGGCTGGAGTGCAATGGCTTGATCTCGGCTCACTGCAACCTCCGCCTCCTAGGTTCAAGCAATTCTCCTGCCTCAACCTTCTGAGTAGCTGGGATTATAGGTGCCCACCACTGTGCCTGGCTAATTTTTGTATTTGTAGTAGAGACAGCATTTCACCATGTTGGCCAGGCTGGTCTTGAACTCCTGACCCCAGATGATCTGCCTGCCTTGGCTTCCCAAAGTGCTGGGATTACAGATGTGAGCCACCACGCCCAAATGATTCTTCCGTTTTCTAACAGTGTGACTTGAATAAAGTCCAGTAACATTTCTGAACCTAAGTCTATATCTATACAAAGAGAAGAATAACCCCTGTGTCACTCAAAGCATTGTGATGGAACTCCTTGAATGAAAAGGCAACTCCAAAAGTTGCCTTTTGCTAGAAAACTGGTGTGACCTTGTGTACTTAGTATCCAGGTGTTCCTTCGACTCACATGTTTTATATTCCAGAGATTTCGTTCATGAAGTGTTTTTCTGAAAACTCGGTGTTTGTAGCATTATTGGACATTTTCCTTACGTCCTCACTGAATTTGTGTTGAAGGAATCAAGTCTTTGAAAGATGGGTTTACCTCTCTGTTTAATAAGTCATAAGTCTGTTGTGTGAGTTGTCCCTGAGTGTGAGTCCTGGAGTTTGAGAACAGTGACTGCTGTGATCCTACCATGATTTGATGGGCACTTCCAGGCACAGTGAAAGGGAAGTGGAAGTTTCTGGTTGACTTTGATTCAGTTCCAACACGTTCCTCAGGTAGGCCTGCAGAACTGCAGAGAGTGAAGTCAGCGGAGATGAAAGTGGAAAGGTGCAAAGTTCACATTGAATTTGAAGGCCTTCTCCTCTAAACTTAGATGTAAGAAACACTTTCTATGCTTCTAAGTATAAAATGTCATTCTACATAAGAGGTGTATTTTAAAATGTCGGATATTAAACTGTCTGCGGTATCATCCCACTTTTCATGTCTAATGTTATGTCTATACGAAAGGAAAGGATAGAATGTGAAGCTTATTACATTTGCATACATACCTGGAACTGAATAGAATGTGTTTCATCAATTCATAACAATAAAAAGTAAATATTGGTAGACCCTGGATCTAATACTTCAAGATCTAATATTCACAGTTTCGACTTTTTCTGAGCCACCCCTAAGGTCCATGGCATGTTACAATTTGTAATAGAGACAGTTTTACTTCCCTCAGAGGATTGCTGTAAGGATTAAATAATCAATGTATGTAAAGCACTTGGCACAAATTTAAACCAGCATGCTGTTGTGTGGTAGGTAGTCCCTTAAGCTACGGGGGGAGTCTAGAGGTCTGCTCAAAATCGGCATCTCAGCAGTATTCCTGATTTTAGGCTTCACAGGAATTTCAGGTGTCAAAGACCTGCTCCACATAGGTTGTTCAATTGAGGGCCCACATGCACGCTGCGTTCAGAACAATGATAAATGCCAACCTACAACAGCTGGCACCAGCATTCCCAAACAGCAAACAGTTTCAGTTGTGAATCCTGGCCTCTCTCCAGTCTGTTACCATAACATATCAACGCCTAGTTTGCACTGGAAATGAGTCTGATTTAATAGACGTTGTTGAGCATATGCTGGTAAACTAATTTCAAGGGATATGAGCAATGCGTGTATTACCTTCTGAATAAAGTCCCAAAGAGAATAGATCTCACAAACACCAAAGCTGTTTTACGTCAAATAAAAACATCACTTCCACTGGGAAATGAGTGTAAATGTGTGTGTGTATGTGTGTGTGTTTCTTATGAGCTGCTGCTATTATCTATTAATAAAACTGCCCAGTGTGAGAAAAAAGAAAAAGGAACTAGCTGGAGGCAGGATGTTGGTTCTTTTTATTATTATCTTGTTTTTTTTCTTTTCACAAACACTGAGGCAGCTTTTGTAACCCAGATGTAGAAGAGGTCACTTTTCAATTGTTTTAACACCTGCTATTAAAATGAACACGATTTCCACTTGTTAATTTCAGTCTTAAACCTACCTCAAATGACGGTTTCCTATATTTTGATAAAACTTTTGAATACATAACACGTCTGCCCAATTTCTGGTGTGTGTGTTTTGCCATTTGGCTCTCATATCCCGTCTCTATTTTATTTTCACAATGCTTATAGTAAAACAATAGTTTTTGGTACCGAGAGTAGAAAGCTAATTACAAATAACAGCTGTGTTGTTCATAAAACAAAAATGAAGCTAGGGCATAGTGGTGTGCACCTGTAACCCCAACTACTCGGGAGGCTGAGGCAAGAAGATCGCTTGAGCCCAGGAGTTCGAGGCTGCAGTGAGCTCTAACGGTGTCCCAACCTGAGCAACAGAGTGAGACCCCATCTCTAAAAAAAAGTGACACACTTAGTCATGAATGAGACGTACTTAAAGACTTGAACAGCGATGGTTCTGACTACATCAGCAAGGTACAATTTAAGAGCGGAGAAACTGTCTACTTAATCTGTTAATTTGTTATAGCATACCACCAGACTTAGTAGAAATATAATCTTGGTTTTAAAAATATCAGGCAGGAGACTGGTATGAATTCTCATAGGTTTGTTTGTTTCGTCCTCCATCTGTCAGCCAAATGTCTGCCTCCCTGTCCTCTACTCAGTCACTCACTTTTTTTTTTTTTTTAGGTGGAGTCTGACTCTGTCACCCAGGCTGGAGTGCAATGATGTGATCTCAGCTCACTGCAACCTCTGCCTCCTGGGTTCAAGCCATTCTTGTGCCTCAGCCTCCTGAGTAGTTGGGATTACAGGCACCTACCACTATGCCCTGTTAATTTTTGTATTTTTAGTAGAGACAGGGTTTTGCCATGCTGGCTACCCAGGTCTGGAACTCCTGACCTCAACTGATCCACCCACCTCGGCCTTCCAAAGTGCTGGGATTATAGGCATAAGCCACTGTGCCCTGCCCTGCTTACTCTTTCTACTGAGAAGTGCAGCACTTCCTTGGATGAGGCATTGCTCTGTCCCAGGGCTGGAGGAGCAGCAGCCCTGACTGCATGCAGAACGCTGCTAACTCTTGCCTGTCAGTTTCCCCCAAGGCAACACGCTGGTCTAGAACCCATGTGGTCTATTGCTGCTGTGGAGGTTTACATAGTAAAACGCATCCTGGGCATGTGTCTGCCTAGTGTATTCTCAGGGAGTTGTTTACTTACACTTTTCATGCTACAAAAATGGTTTTCAGACTTTGTAGATGTCCTGGGACATGAAATGCAGATAAAAATACCAATAGCTACAACTTTAAAAATAATTTGTATAGAAGTATAAGTGCAAAAAAGTCAGCAACTCTTTAGCATACAAGTCAATGCATTTTCACAATTCGAAAGTACCCATGTATGAAATGTTCAGATAAAGACTTATGAGAATAGCAGAATCCCAGAGGCTCCCCGGGGATCCCTTCCAAACCCATTCTGTCCCTCCTTCCTAAAGGCAAACGCTGCCTTACTAACACCAGAAGTTAATTTTTCCATTGTAAAGAAAGACTTCATATATAAGATTTATGGGAATGGAATTATACAGTGTATAATTATACAGTGTATACCCTTGAACAATGCAGGGGTTAAGAGGGCACCAACCCTCCAGGCAGTCTGAAATCTGAGTGTAACTTTCAGCTCCCCAAAAACATAGCTGCTACCAGCCCACTATTGACCAGAAGCTTCACTGATAACATAAACTGTCCGTTGACCTGTATTTTGTTTGTTGTATGTGTTGTATAATGTATTCTTACAATAAAGTAAGCTGGAGAAAAAGAAATTCATGATTAAGAAATTCGTGATTAAGAAAATCATAAGGAGGAGAAAATATATTGACTTCATTAAGAGGAATGGTCATCATCAAAGTCTTCATCATCAAAGTCTTCATCCTCATCATCTTCCTGTTGAGTAGGCTGAGGATGAGGAGGAAGAGGAGATGGTCTTGCTGTCTCAGAGGTGGTAGACGTGGCAGGAAATCCACATATAAGTGGACCCATGCAGTTCAAACCCATGTTGTTCATGGGGCCGCCTTATTCTTTTGTATCTAGCACCTTTCAACCTACTTATGATTGATCGTGAGGTTCATTCATGTTCTCGCATGTAGATGTAGTTTGTTTTCATTGCTGTGTAGTATTACACATAGGACGATCACAGCTTATTTATCCATTCCACTATTGAAGGACAGTTGGGTTGCAGGCCTAGATGATTGTGAGTAACACTGCTGAGATCACTCACATACATATCTTTCAGTGTACACACATACTCCTTGCTGGGCTATGGGGTATACACATGTTCAGCTTCAGAAGACACTGACAAAAAGTTTTCCTGTATGGTTGTACCAGTGTTTTCTTCAATTTTACCAAGAAGAGTTCTAGTTTTTTCCCAGGCTTCCTAACACTTTGTATTTTCTATCTTTTTCTTTATTTTTAGAGTTGCAGTGTCATTATCTCATAGGGCAGCAGTCCCCAACCTTGTTGGGACCAGGGACTGACTAAAACTGGGACTGGTTTTGTGGAAGACAATTTTTCCAAGGACCATGGGGGGGTGGGCACGGTTTTGGAATGAAACGGTGCCATCTCAGATCATTAGGCATTAGTTGGATTCTCAAAAGGAGCATGCTACCTAGCTCCTTCTCATGTGCAGTTCACAATGGTGTTTGCTCTTCTATGAGAATATAACGCTGCTGCTGGTCTGACAAAAGGCGGGGCTCAGGTGGTAATGTGAGCCATGGGAGCAGCTTTGCTTGCTTGCCTGCCACTCACCTCCTGCTTTGTGGCCCAATTCTTAACAGGCCACGGACTGGCACTAGGGCTTGGGCCCCCTGTCATAGGGGCTTTAATTCTCTGGTAAGTAATGGTGCTGAGAATCTTTCTGTATACCTCTTTGACCATCTGGACCTTTTGTGAAGTGCCTGTGGAAATCTTTTGACCCACTTTTATTGAATTTCCTATCTTTTTCTTATTGCTTGGTAGAAGATATTTACATATTATGGCACAAGTCTATGTTGAATGCCTTTATTAAAAAGATATCCTTCCACCCTATGGTTTTCCTTTTCTCATTTTAAATGGTGTCCTCTAATGAATGGATTTTCCTGATCTTACTGAAATCGAATACATCATTTCCTTTAAGATTAGTGCTTATTTGGTGTCCTGTTAAAGAAATTTTTTACCTACTTCAAGGTGAAAAAAAAATTATTCTATGTTATGTTCTAAAAGCTTTATTGTTTTATTTTTCACATTTAGATCTATAATCTGTTGACAATTTTTTCTATGAAAAATCTGTGTGTGAAGTAGATGGATTAAATTTCTGTCTTTTCTACGTGAAAATTCAAATCAACCAGCACTATTTATTAGACCACCTGTAGTTCCATCTACTTGGGGAGCTGAGGCAGGAGGACCACTTGAGCCTAGGAGGTTGTGGCTGCAGCGAGCTGTGATTGTGCTACTGCACTCCAGCCTGGGCAGCAGAGCATGACCATGTTTCAGAAAAAAAGAAGGGAAGGAAGGAAGGAAGGGACGGAGGGAAGGAAGGAGAAAGAGAGAGAGAGGGAGGGTAAGGGGGGAGAGAGAGAGAAAAAAAAAGAAGAAAGAAAGAGAAAAAAGTGAGAGAGAATAAAGAGAAAGAGAAGAAAAGGAGACTATCCTTTCTCCACTGCTCTGCAGTGATACCTTCATCACTGGTGAGGTGTCCATATATGTGTGGGTCTCTCTCTGAAGGGCCGCTGGACTTTGTTGAATGATTTTCTGCACCTTTGGGAAGATCATTGATTCTCTCCTTTATTCTGCTAATGGAGTGAAGTATGTTGATCGATTTTTGTATGCCTGTCTGGGGTAAGCTACACTGGTGGGCTATACTTATTATACACTGCTCAGGGCCACACTTATTATACACTGCTCAATTTTATATGCCAAGATATTGCTGAAGATTTTTGCATCTGCATTTATAGTCTGTAATTTTCTTTCTTTTCATATCTGTGTCAAGTTTTGTTACCAGGGTAATTTGGACCTCGTAAAATAAATCAGGAAGTGCTCCTTTTCCTGTATTTTCTAAGAGTTTCTGTTGGATTGCTATTTTCTTCCTTAAATGTTTGATAGAAGCCATCTGGGCTTGAAATTTTCTTTGTGGGAAGGTTTTGGCTAAGAATTCAATATCTTTAATAGATACAGCTCTATTCAGATTTTCCATTTCTTCCTGGTTTTGATATATTGTATATTTCTAGTAATTTTATTATTTCATTTAAGTTGTGGGGTTTACCATATGAAATCGTTCATAATATTCTGCATTATCCTTTTAGTGTCTATAGGATCCGTAGTGATATTCCCTTTGTCATTTCTGATATTGATAATTTATATTTTCTCTTTTTTTGTTGTTGATTGGTCTTGCTAGGGATTTATCATTTTTATTGATTTTTCAAAGAGGCAATCTTTGCTTTGATGAATTTTCTTTTGTTGTTTATCTCCTATATTAGTTATCTATTGCTGCATAGCAAATTATCCCCAAACCCAGTGATTTAAAACAACACACATTTATTACCTCAGAATTTCTGTGGGGCAGGAATCCAAGCACAGCTTAGTGGGGTGCCTCTGCCTTGAGTTCTTCTCATGAGGCTGCAGTCAGGGGGACAGCGGGTGCTGCGTGTCGTCTGAAGGCTCAGCTGGGGGAACATCTACTTCCAAGCTTACCTGAGCGGCTGTTGGCAGAATTAAGTTCCTCATGAGCTGTTGGACTGAGGAATCGAGTTCTTCGTTGGCTTTCCTTAGTTCTTCTCCATGCAGGCCTCTCCAGCTCACAGAATGGTAGCTGAACTCCATCTGAGTGGGCAGGCAAGAGAACGTGAGAGGAGGAGCAAGAGGAAAGCCAGGGCCTTTCTTTAACCTCCTCCCAGGAGCCACAGCTCATCCCTGCTGCTTTTCTCTTCTCTCCGATTCTGTACTACCTGAGTTCTGAGAGTGCCTGAAAAACAGACAATTCACAAATTTGATCCAGTTCTATCATTGGTTATGGTGGGAGGGCTGATCCAGTACAACTTAATCCATCCTGGCTGGAAAGAGTTATTCCTTTAATAAGTAATTGCTTTTAGCTTTTAGGCTCCATAGCACTTACTGTTTCTCTGCCCAAAATCCTTCCTTTACACTTTCTGCTTCAGACTATTTTCTTAACATCTGTTCTTTTTCTGTCTTCGATACATCTAGATGTAATGACATAGGCAGTAATTGCAGCACAAAGCTAATAAGAATGGCAACACCTCCATTTATAGTACTGATGGCTTCCCTGTGACTGTAGCTGATTGAATTTAAAAATCATTTCAGAAAAGCCATGGACTGTGAGATACTGTGCTATGAAATCATTATAGCCATCTAGAATTTAAATGAATGATGTGTCAAAATTGTAATTTCATTTAATTTTTTCATGTTCTATATACTTATTGTTACGTTTGTGAATACACCTTCCAATTCTCTACTTGAAATCTAGAAGTTACCTGAAATGTGAGTTCAGTTCTAGTTCCCTTGTACAGAAAGATTTGACACTGGAGCATCCAAACTTCCGACCTTTGGCTCCTCTTAGAGAAGGCCTCCTCCTGGGCACAGGGCCCTGGTCCACATTTCTCTAAAAAGGCATTAGGATGAGCAAGAGTCAATGGAGGTGCCCAGAGACCTGGAGATGCAAGGAGGAGGACAAGTGTGCGGCTGGCCAGGTGAGGCCCTGGCTGCCGGCGCGTTTGTTGGTATCTCCACATTGCTGAGACCAATCAAGAGACTGTTTTCCCTGCTTATGGTTGACAGAATGTCTTCAGCCTCTGAAAGAGGTTCTGGTGTCCTCGCAGTCTGATCCCAGCATGAAGGTCTTGACCCTGTGCTCACACACTGGCCATTCTGCTGATCTGGGACAATCATTTGCCAAATCAAACCTTTCAGTTTATTTGTTGAAAATGCAGGGATCTCTGGTAAGAATAAATCTCTGTTTTCCACAGAACCAGAAGTGAGAGTGAGATTATTTTTGTATCTGCTTCTTTCAAGATCTTGAATGAGTTAAAAAGAAAAAGAGCTGAATTAGGATTAAGTAGGCTGACTTTTCCTTTTTTTCTATGATGTGGAGGTTCTATTACTGTTAATGTAATGGATACAGAATTCAGACAGAGGCACATGGAGAAAATAAATAGCCAGATATAGGGGTGAAAAGGTTAAAAAAAAAAGGAGAAATGGATAAACATTACAGAAGATGTGCTCTGTATTAATTTTTCATTGTTATGTAATTGATTGCCACAAATTCAGTGACTTAAAACAGCACCCATTTATATCTCAGTTTCTGTTGTCCAGAAGCCAGAGCACAGCTTAGCTGGGTTCCCTGCCTGAGGTCTTCAAGGCTGAACTAGGGTGCTGACCAAGCTATGTTCCCTCCTGGAGCTCTGGGTTTTCTTGCAAGCTATTCTGGCTGTTGGCAGGACTCAATTCCCTGAAGTGTAGCACTTCTGGAAGCTGCCCTGAGGTCTTAGGCGCAAGCCCCCTCTCCCAATATGCCAGCTCATTCCTCCAAAGCCAGCTGGGGAACCTCTCTCCAGTCCACTACAACGAAGTCTCAGCAAGGGAGCGAGTGTTTCATGCCAATCACAGTCCTGTCCACATTCGAGGGAAGAGGGTTTAAGGGCATATCTAACAGGAGTGGGAATCTTGGTGACCATCCTAGAATTCTGCCTGCCACATGCCATAAAATCAGACGGTTTAAAATAAACACTTTGGCTAATGAAGAAAACGACAGACATTATTTGGAAGTGACGTCTCCTGATGGCCAACCTCTATCAAATGCAGATGTTCTGTGAAATCTGTCTCCCCCGTGGGGTTATTGCAAAGCTGATTGGGTCATGCCTGTGAAAAGCCTCTGCAGGATGGACCCTGCTCGACAAATGTAAGGGAATTAGAATGTGTGTGTGTGTGCATCTGTGCATTTGTGGTGTGGGTTCATGTGCATGTGTGTGTGTGTGTGTGTGTGCATCTGTGCATTTGCATGTGTGGGTTCACGTGCATGGATGTGCATTTGTATGTGTGCATCTGTGCATTTGTGGTGTGGGTTCATGTGCATGTGTGTGTGCATCTGTGCATTTGCATGTGTGGGTTCATGTGCATGGATGTGCGTGTGTGTGTGTGCATGTGCGTGCATGCACATGTGTGAAGCACAGCATTCCACATCAGCTGCCTCCCTCTTGGCTCTCCCCATCCAGAGTGAGCCCAGTTCTTGCCAGCTCCCATGGACCTTTGCTGTCTGTAGGTACTTAACATCTCCCATCTGCTCTTGTACTGTCGTCCCCCTTTATCCACGGTTTCGCTTTCTGTGATTTCAGTTACCCATGGCCAATCATGGCCAGAAAATATTAAGTGGAAAATTCCAGAAATAATCTATTTCTTAAATTGCACGCTGCTCTGAGTAGCGTGATGAAATCTAGTGCCGACCCGCCCCTGGCATGAATCATCCAGCGTCTTCGCAGTGTAGACGCCACCCACCCATTTGTTATCCACATCATCTGCTCCTGACATCCAACCATACAGATGGTCACGGTTCGATGATCCAGGGGCACTGAAAGCAGGTGGTCCTCCTGATGCATCCTCAGAAGGTCAGTGGTAGCCGAATGTTATGCCACAATGCCTAGGTCATTCCCTCACTTCATCTCATCACATGGGCATCTTATCAAGACAGACCATCACAAGAAGAAGGGTGAGTACAGCACAATAAGACATTTTGAGAGCGAGACAAAGAAACAGAAAGCACATTCACATAACTTGCATCATAGTATATTGTTGTAATTGTTATATTGTATTAGTAGTTATTGTTGTTAGCCTCTTACTATGCCTAATTCATAAACATTATCCTAGGTATATATGCACAGGAGAAAACACAGTATATATAAGGTTCAATACTATTTTGAGGTTTCAGGCATCTGCTGGGGTCTTGGAACATATTCCCTGAGGACAAAGGGAGTCTACTATAGTTTCTTTTGGACTTTGTATCCGTTTCTCACCAGTTTACAATTTTTCCGTACCTTGATCATTTTTTGCATTCCCTTTTGTGTCATGAATAAAGGAAGCGAATCTGCTCAAGACATGACCTCTTGTAAGGCGGAGTGCAGTCATGGCGCAGTAGGGAAGGGCTGCCGCTGTCCTGAAGTCCTGGTAAGCGGATTCCACCTGATCCCTTCACTGAGCATCTCTTGAGTGCCTGCAGTCAGCCCAGGAAAACGTCATCTAAATGGCGATATTCTCCAGTGCCTCTCCTGTTTTAGAGGGGTATCATGTTTCATAAAGGCACAAGATGCTACTTTGAACCGCTTTCCTTTATTGTAAAAAAAAAAAGGTACTAAACACACACATGCTTTAAACGTTGGCAGTAGTGACCAGTAGCCTTCAGGGTGACCAGCACTAGACCCTGGTGGCCAACTTCACAGGTGCAGGCAAACCCAGCTTGCAGGCGGTGCAACAGTCTCTTGGCAGAATCGAGGGGTGTGGGGCAAAGGTACCATCAGCAAACCAAGGATGCCTACATGGGCTCGCTGAGAGCTGGCAAGAAGGCAATTGCTCATGGCATAAAATAAATACTAGTGGTGGGGCAACGTAAATCTTCTGGCTGAAGGAATTATTAGTGGCACATTGACCTGGTATGAACTTGTAACAAGTTAAGAGGCATTATTGATAGCTTTTCTCATTCTCCAGGCTCAGAGAGGGTTACCTTTTACTGAAATGTAAACACACCAGACATGCTTTCAATAACAATCGTCAACCATGTCCCAGCTTAGACTAAAAATTCCCCTTTGGTTAGGTTTTTTGACACTGTACTTGAAACTAAACTTGTAACATGAATTCTAGCAATGTCAAGTACTTGGAATCTCAAGCTGTTTATCAGACAAGGGCTATTCCTTATCTTCTCGGTGAAAGATTAACCAAAACATGCACCAGAACCACCACGTGTTTTCCTTCCCAATATGGGAGCCTTTTTCATAGACAAGAAGATTTTAGTTTTGTTTCTTCTTCCAGAGCTGAGACCTTTCACTAAATGACACATTACTGACTAGTGGCCTACATGAGCTCTTTTTGGGGCTGAGGACGGCAAACTCCTCTCCTGAACAGTTCCTCCAGCGGTTACTTCATTCCTGTGTGGCCTTCAAAGACCAGACGAGTGGCACATTTGCCACGGCCCTCTCCTACTAGCCCTGTCTGTGGCCAGCTCTCCCTCATCTAAACCCCTGCAGGGTTATTTGCTTTTTTAGGTTGTAAATGGCAGGAAGAAACCAACTCAAATTGGCTTAGCAAAAAGAGATGTTTAGTGGCTTGCAAACCTGAGACACTGAGTGTTAAACTGCCTCTGGGCGAAGCTGAACCTGGGGCCTCCTCTCTTTTTCCCGTGTACTAGAATCTCATTCTGTGTGACCAGATTCACTGTCCCTACCTGGCGATGTAGACAGGATACAGTGTATCTCAAATCAGCCATATATCTGGCAATATCCGATCATTTAAAGAGTCACAGGGCTAACATCACTTTTTCCCTCGCTCCCCCTCTTTCTTTCTTTCTCATGTGTAAATAAACAGATCTTGCCTCACATGCAATTAGCAGGTCTAAGTACTAGGACATCTTTTCTGTTTTTCTGGGCCCTTAGAAGTGAGTTGGTGATTTAAGTTATCAATAACTGAAAATCATACTAATTGATGGACAATTAGTACTTTTTCTTTTACTCCTTATGGCAAATGAAAATGATAGGCTTTATAGCATTGCTGCATTTCGTTTTGAATAAATAAAACCATTCTTGTTAGGAAAGTGAAAAATGTATCTTTATCAAACTAATTTCATTTGAGTGGCAAAGGACAAAGTGTTGGTTGTGCATTTCCTTTGAGTCCCAGAAACCCAAGGGAGCATCAGCCCTTCACTGTCCCCCACCATGATGTGGGGGCACCTTCCTGCGGCACCTCCACCTTGGAGCCTGCTTTGCCCTTGACCTGTTCTCCTCTCTAATAAGAGAGGGAGGGAACAAAGAGAAGGCAGAGAAAGTAGAAAAGAACAAGATGACAGACTCAAATCCCACAACATCAATAATTACACTAAATGCGAATCGCCTAAGTGATCTGGCCAGAGAGGGAGGCTCAAAACGCCCTTCACAACACATTTCGCCTTGTGTCTCTGCCTGGCTAGGTCTGATGAGGGAATCTGGGACCATGCTTACAACCTGCTGTTTTGAGTTGTGTTTTCTCCAGAAAGAAAATCCCTGAGTGACTTCAGATATAACATTGTCTACATTGCCTTTCTGACCCCACCAGAGGAGACCTTTAGAAGAAATGACCTGGGCCTGGGCGGGCTGAGTTTCAGTCCTGACTCTGCTACCAAGCATGGAGTGAGCTCTGGCTGGGCCTTATTTCCGTGCTTCATGGTCCCACATGATTCCAGAGTCCTCACCCAGAAAACAGCTGTGACGGCATTTTTCTTACAAAGCACTTGGGGTTGTTTAGGGGACAAAATAGTATCAAATGGCTGTATGTGGCTGTATTAGTCTGTTTTCACGCTGCTATGAAGGACTGCCTGAGACTGGGTAATTTATAAAGGAAAGAGGTTTAACTGACTCACAGTTCTACATGACTGGGGAGAACTCAGGGAGCTTACAATCACGGCAGAAGGTGAAGAGGAAGCAGGCATCTTCTTCACAGTGGCAGGAGAGAGAGGGAGCGAGAGAGAGAGGGAGAGAGAGAGAGAGAGAGAGAGAGAGAGGGAGAGAGTGAAAGAGAGCAAGCAGGGGAAACTGTCACTTTCAAACCATCAGATCTCATGAGACCTCACTATCATAACAGCACGGAGAGAAACTGCCCCTGTGATCCATTTACCTCCCACCAGGTCCCTCCCTCAACACTTGGGGATCACAATTTGAGATGGGATTTGGGTGGGGACACACAGCCAAACCCTATCAGTAGCATTTTCTTGTTTATAAAGCACCTTTCATATATACCTCCTTTAGTCTTTATAGTAGTGAGGCAAGCTTTATTATTATTGTATAACTATGAAACAAAGTCATACAACTTTCTTGAGTCACACAGCTAGTGGGTAGCAGAGCCAGGACTCACCTCAAGATGTTTACAGTCTAGAACCTCTCAGAATAAGAGGTAGAATTTGAGAGAGTTTTGCAAAGTGCATTACCACTGGAATCACTTGGCAAAAGGAAAAGAAATCCATGCAACTAATTTACACAAAAAGGGGATATGTTACAAAGACTCAAGGACGTACCCAGAATCCAAGATCAGCTAGAGCTCGTAAGAGTCACAGTTCCAGAAAAACTGCCAGGAACAGAGAGAGCCAGCCTCCGCAGTGACCTCACTCTCTCTGTGGGTCTGCTGGCCCCAGCACAGCATTGTTCCATTCTTCTCTGTCTGCTTTTTGTCAGATTTCAAATGATAAACCCTGGGCCTTTCAATTCATTGCTTTTCACAGGTAGTAAATACGTACTAGGTAAAACACCATATATGTTCTAATATATCGTTCACTGAGGAAATATACAAGGCTCTATGAAAGGGAAATGGTCATATTTCAAGTTTAAACTGCTAATCATTTCTAAACAGAATGGAATTATTATTTTATATGCTGTTTCATACCAAATTTCATATACGCACTTGCATCTATTATTCTCAAAACTTTTTAGCTTTCATTTTTTTTCTAATAGAATCTTATCAATATAGGAATTCTATTATATAGAATAATTACTGATCCTCAACACTGACTATTAAACCCACAAATTAAACATGGGTAGATGATGAGATTTTTTTTTCCATAAGAGGAACTATAATTAGTGAGTAACAACTGGGCTATAAATCCATAATGAAATTTTCTAGAAAACTCCAAAATGTTCATGTAAGAAGATAGTGGAACAGACAGCAGTACCAGGAGCTCTGTCTCGCAGATTTCTCTATTGCGTGTACAGAGACATTTGAGCTTACTCAAAAAATGGTGAATATGGTTTGCTTCGGGACTTCACAGGGTGCTCTTCTGAGGTGCGCAGCATAGAGATGGATCCACAGATGGTTCTCAGGAGCTGCCGTCAGGCAGGCTTAGCACTCATAACTTAACTAGGAAAAGGTTACATTAGAACACCCAGGGAAAATATTCATATTACATCAAGAGCCACACAGATTGATAAGAAACATATCAAGTAGTCAGCATGTGAATAGGCAGATCATGAGTAAACATCTTCACAAGAATCAATACAATTAGTAAATAAGTGAGAAAATATTAACTCCCAGGAGCAATCAGAAGACATGATTACTGCTCACCCCATGGGAAATGATTTAGAATATTGTGACCTCTACTTACTTCTGGGAATTTATCCTAAGAGAGAAAACATTTATCTACATGAATTTATTTTAAGTAAAGAAGTGGCATTCAATATCAGGAGAATAGCCAAATAAACTGTAGTGTCAGCCCTGATACAGCCATGATACAGTTAATTTTGAAGATTACTTGCAACATGAACATGTTGATATCAGATTTTCAGGCAACAGTAAAACAATCAGAAGGTCAGAGCGGAACAGGCTCTGAGACATGGTAACACCAACTCCAAATCTTCCAAGTGTGTATGTCAGAGAATAGCCTGTGTAAAACTGGGTTTGCCTTTTCCTAGTTCTCCACACAGGTTCTGAATATGACATGGATCCAGGCATATCAGCTGAAAGAGACAATAGGAAGTTGATTTAGAAGAGAGACGCAACTGTCAGAAAACCCAGGAAGAGCTGCGGTGGGCATGGAATTACCTGACATTTGTATACACCCGTGTATTCCCCAGCAATACACAAACAATTTTTTTAAAACAATAGAACAATGAAAACAAAGGCCTCCTTGCACAATTTGTTGCTCCCTTCATCTGCAGAGAGCAGGTGTCTATGCCACAACTCTGGCAGCCTAGGGGAGGGTTCATGGTAGACAAGCCAGCTGCCTCCCAGGCTGAGATCCTAGAATCACCCTGTTAGCACCCTCAGACCCCATGTGGCTTCTTATGGTGCTGCCTCACTATCAAGTCTTCCTTCTTTGGAGTTGAAAGGCTCTTTTTCCCACCTCCCCACTTTCCTAGACCCTCCAAAGTTACGTCCATGTAACACTCATGAACGGGATTCAAGGAGCTTAAGGATGGCATATGAAAGACTGGGAAACATCAAGGCAAATACTGCCTCAATCACCTGGAAGATGGTCCTCTCTTTCACTATGTCACTCACAGGACAGGTGCCCAGAGGCATTGCATCTGAGGTAAGCAGATGTCTGCAGCTGTGCATTGGATATAGCTCCACAAAGATAGATCCAGGGGTGAGGCCAGCCCTGTGAAGAGGGTCACACAGCAGGCAAGAGTGTGCACGTATTTGGCCTGCTGGTCCACAAGCCAACCTCTGATTTCCTTTCGGGCATCAGTCCATGGTCCCTCCTTACTGGCAGCATGTGAGGGTGGCGCCTGTACTGGGCTGCTGTATTTTATCACTTCTCTATTTGCTGTTGAAGAATTGTGGGCCCAGAGTCAAATTTAGGAAACGTCCTCATTACACTGTCTCAGATTGGGTTCCTGAAGTGGAATCTAAGGCAAGAAATTGAGTGCAAGTAGCGTATTTGGGAGACGATCCCAGAAAGCCCTGCTCCAGGGTGGGGAAAATGTGATGGTAGGAAAGAAAAAGAAACCAACAAGGGGTGCAGGTTCAGGTGGGTTTGCACGGTGGCTTCTGGGGCTCCTTCGCACTGAGGAGTGATGATGGGAGAGCCAGAGTGACTCCACCCACAGAGCAGGGAAGCTGGAGTCTCTAACTTCTGGCTCCCCCAGTGCTGGCTGTGGCTGCCCCTGGGGCACTACCTCTTGAAGGCTCTCTGGTTGGAGTGGCAGATGTCTGTCACGGCACACCACTGGGTGACGAACAGGTGCCCCTCGTTTAGGTGGCTTATTGAGCACCAGGGTAAGGCTGGAAGAAGAGGATGTGGAAAACACTACAAGAGATTGGCAGAGGACATGGATGGGCAAGTCATAAAAGAAATGCAAATTAAAATTTTAAAAATTGCTGTAGATGGTATTTTCTGCTATAAATTGCCAATGATTGGAAAGAATTATAACACCCAGGAGTTGATGAGAAATCTGGAGATCCACTTAGTTGTATGTTGTGGTCAAATTATAGATTGGCATAAAGTTTGAAAGGCATTTTGGCAATACATACTTAGGAGTGATTGTCATTAACAAAAGTACTCTGGGCGTATCTCTTCCTGTCAACCTTAAATAGTCTGAGTACAACTTAGAGAAGATATGTCGGACTAGTGTGCTCTGTACATATGGTGGTAGAGTCATTAAAAATAAACAGGAACTGATAATTATCCCCTACTTAATAGTTCTTCCATGCCCTACATCAACTCTTGCTAACTTGCCTTTCTTATAACTTCATCACCTGAAATTGTGTTATATATATTTTTGATCTGTTTAGTGCCTACTTCATTTTGGTAATGTTACCTGCTGTGATAGTAGGGACTGGTCTTAATTATGATCACCTAGATTTGTGCCTAGATAGTACTCAATACATATCTGGTGAGCAAATACAAGGTTGCATAAATGAATGGATGAATGGATGAGTGGATGGATGGATGAGTGGATGGGTGAGTGGGTGGATGAGTGGATGGATAGATAGGTGAGTAGACAGATGGATGAGCACATCTTCGCTGATTGCTCTTTAAAGGAGAAGAGGAGATGGTGGGTCGGTTGAGGACTGGTATTGCCAAAGTGAAGCGAAGCCATTGATAGGTTTGGGGCATGAACACCACTTAGCCCATCTAGGGCCAGTCTTACCTGAGGATGACTTGACTAGGAACCCGTATGACACCTTATATATCTATCAACTGATCAGACAACTCCTTTTGTGTGACCCCAAACACTCAACCACAAAAATGTCCCATTTACTTTAGAAGAAACATCATTTTTCTCAGTCAGCTGCTTCTGCTGAGACGCGCCCTCCCAGAAGATCTGGTAAAGGAAGCCCAAACGCTCTTTCTGTCTGGAGTGTTTGCAGGTTGTAATGCACCCCGTCCCACTCATGGAAGAGCAGATAGACCAGCTGGATGAACACTTGCTGTGGAGACACGTAGCCCTACGGGAAACAGCTGCCTTGCCCTATCCTGCTGGGCTTCATGGCATCACATGCTTCTGCCAACTGGAATCTTCCGGCGTGTGATGCACGGGGATCAGATTTAAAGGCACCAGACTCTGATCAGTCATACACTGGCCGTGTGACAAAGTAGTTTATTACATAATAATGGCATGGTGATGGTTACCTTCCCTAAAATACTAGGGAAAACTTCCTCTTTATGCAGTACATTTGCTAAAAATTGTGTAAAAATAGCCTAGTTTATGAAAGTAACACTAACCAAGTATACCTTAAAGTTTACATTTCTTGGACCAAGGATGTCTGGGCTCAATCTGCTTCACCATCTGGGCCAGGCCTCTTTCTGATGAGCTTTGTGTGGGAACCGCAGGAGGACCACAGCAAGGAGCAGGTGGGCAGATGTGGCTCACAGTCGCCCCCTGCTGCCCTGGGTTCCTCCAGCCCTGACTCTCCTGGCTCTGCAACTTCTGTGGCTGACGTGTCAACAATCGCTGGCCTTGGTGTTTGGGGCCTTTGCATTGCTACCCATCGACCCTGGTGTTCGTGAGTGTTTGGTTTTGTCCTGCTCAGTCCCACTGTCATACAAGACTCAGCCTCAGGATCTCAGGGGAAGCATGTGGGTCTCCTACATGAAAAGCATGGGGTCCCTTCCCCTTCCCCTCATGTCTCCAGCCCTGAGAGCAAGTTGCCTGGTGGGAAAGAAATTCTTGGCAAATGTTTCTGGGTGGAATTACTATCAGGACTGGGTCTTTGAAGGCAGCACCTCCAAAGAGTTCTCTCTTTTAATGCGGACGATTTGCTTTGTTTTCCTGGGAGTCAACTTACCTGAGAAAGTTGCTGCTGAGTCTTCTCCAACTCAACAAGTTGAGGAAACATCTTGGAACTGTTTTTAATGGGAGGTCTCTGTCCTAGTTCTCCTGGGTTTCTCTTCAACTGGCTAGGATGGAGAGGCAGAAAAGAGGTTTGTTCTTGAACTTGAGTCTTGGTCTTACCACTACTGAGACTTGAGGGGTTCGACGAAAATGGTGGACAGACAGATGTAAGGATTTGATGGTGAAGGAAAGGCTTTTTCACAATCTGTGTTTCTGTGGCCGTCCTAAGGCTCTCTATGTCCTGGCATCGGGTTCTCCCATGCATTACTCAGATGTACTATGGGACTATGGCTAGAATGTAGGGTTTTCCCAGCTCAGAAAGTGGGGAATGACATGAACAGTGTCTTGGGATGCAGCTCCAACAAAAAGAGGCCAGGCTGGGCTCTCACAGGGCACAGTTGGGGTGGAGAGTTCCATCCCCATGGCCTCCTTCCTCGAGACCCACTAAAACTTGTTGGAACATGGCAAGCAGTTTCCCATCATTATTATTCAGGGAATTTCAGCCATTTGAGTGGAGGTTTCATCCGTTTCTGGTTATTTTGGGTTCCACAGGATTCCAGGCCCTTCTGGCTCTGAAGAGGAAACTTTCTAGCAAATGCGGATGCTAGTTGCGAGTCCTGTAGTTCCATATTCACATATTTTCTCACTCCCTGAAGGGGTCAGGAAGAGTAGAAATCTCAGCAGGAAATTGAGTTGGGGGTCTAGGATGGAGCAGGTTTGGAGCAATGCAGTGTTTTTGGAGCCATGCCAGGGAATGCCGTGGTTATTACTCATTGTATTTCTAATGTCTCACAGGCAGAGCTTGGCGGTGTGCTTGATGCAGACATGGCAGATATGAGCCTGGTGTTGTATCAGTGGAGCGGGGCAAGGCAGGCGTGGGTGTGTGTGAGGCTCTGGGTGTAGAATCAACAGATAGTAGAGACTTGCTAAGAAGACACTGTCTCCAATAAATCAGCTACAGGTGGGCCTGACTCCAGTCAAGACTGGCACCAGGATTCCCTGGCTGATGTGTCAGGGCCTCCCATCAAGGTCATGCGTGAAACGAGGAATCCGAGGGAAGCTGGGGAAGGCCACTGGCTTCTTCTCTTGGGTGGAAAGGCAGAAGCCCTGGGGTGGGGTTTGGGAGCAGTGCTTCTGCTTCCCCAGAGTTGGCTTGGCCATGATGAAGGAGGAAAGCCCAGATCTCAATCTGGGGCCTTCTAGAGGAAGGGGAGGGCTGGGGGGCTGATGTCAGGCAATCAGTCATGGAACCTTGACGTTGGGATCCAGTCCCTTGGGAGGGGAGTTTTTTTTTTTAACTTTTATTTTAAGTTCAGGGGTACGTGTGTAGGTTTGTTACATAGGTAAACTTGTGTCAGGGGGGTTTGTGGTACAGATTATTTCATCACTTATGTTCTAAGCCTAGTACACATTAGTTATTTTTCCTGGTCCTCTCTCTCATCCCATTCTCCAGCTTCTGACAGGCCCATTGGGCTGGTGAGGCTTCTAAGTCCTGAGTCACAGCAGCTTTTATACACATAGGTTTTTCCTGGTGTCCGGTAGGCTCTCTTAGCTGGGCCAGCAGAGGAAGGTGGGCATGGAGGATGGTGCAGAGGGCAGTGGGAGGAAAAGGAGAGAGACAAGAGCGAGGGCTCCTGCTGTAGCCTGGGTTCCTTGCAGTATTAAGCCTGGCATGATGGGGGTTTATTTGGGGAGCTCATCTCAGGGAACAGGAGCAGGGCTGGAGAGAGTGAAGTAGGGAGGAGGGCAAGGCCTTCCACAGTGCTCCCTTAGGCTGGCTGCCACTGTAGGCTGTGGGATCCCATCCATGGGGTGCTGAGGACCTGGGGGGACCTGCCTCTCAGGGTCATCTGCCTGAGGACAGAAGGAGGAGCCGTCATCCAGTACATGCCTTCCCTGGTCCAGAGGTGCTGCACAGAGTCATTCCCAGGCTGTGTGCACGCCGTGCAGGTGTCACAGGAAAGGTGCCCATGGGCATCTCCTGCAGGAATCTGGTGGCTGCTAGAGCAGCTGGAGTAAAAGCTGGGATGAGAAGCCATGAGGTTGAGTTCAAGCAGAGGGCTCTGTGGTATGATGGGACCAAGAAAGGCTTCCGGGATGTTCATGAACTTGGTTGGTAGCTTGTGGGTAACCTGTGTCTGTCCATCTGCGGGAGGGAACACTGGTGACCTTCAATTCCTGGCTTTCTGCCAGATGACCTGGTTCTGGGGGAAGGTTCCAGGTTTGGGAGTCAAGGAAAAGCAACTCAACCTATCTGAGACTTAGTCTTCTCACCTGTAAAACGGGAATAATAATCTGCTTCCTATCTCCTGGGTATGGTGAGGTAACAGTGAATTACAATAATAAATTTCCAAAGGAAATGCCTTGTAGTGTGTACATCCGTCTGCAGGTGTGAAGAGAAACCAATAGTGAAGCACGGATGCATGTGAACTCTTTGGTAGTTGTGACAGCTGGCCTCGTGAGGGTTCTAGAGTGCCTAGGGAGTTCCTGGCACTTTTATATGCATAATAACATCTTGTCCTCCTTGCAGCTCCTATGGTGGTCACTGTTATGATTCCCATTTACAGATGAGGACATAGAAACATGGAGAAAGCAGGGGTCTTGCCCTGGGCCTTGCAGGAAGTGGTACTGGGAGGCTCCATGCTGCCTCTTTGCACTGGAGAGGCTCAGCCCCTGTCCTGCCCTGAATCTCTCACCACTGCTTGGTCAAACACAGTGTCACCTGGTTATGTAGCACTGTGGCATAATCCTGATTGGATTCTAGGAATGCCAGCAATGGGATGGCTGCCACCTGCTGACAGGGAAAATGGAGGAGGCCAGGGTCAAGCCCATGGGCAGCCTACCTCAGTCCTAAGTGGATACGAGCCAGGAGGAGGCAGAAGCTGGTAAGGAGGCTGGTTTTGCTCAGTACAAGGATTGTTACCCGGGCTCCATGAATAGGCTTGGGGCAGTGTCTCAACCTCTTGAATGGTCTGTAAATGTATGGACCCACGGCTGCATTTGCTCTTTTCTAGGAAGCAGGCTCACCATTTTTATTAGTGTCATAATAATTGTGACCCTAACGTTTGAACAGCAGTTCTCCACTGGGCCATCTTGGCATAAATGCAAGCGATACGGGGCCCCTCGGATATCTCTGAACACAATGAGACCTGGACAACCTGTCCTTCCAAATGGCTTACATTCCAAGAAGTTGCTTCTTTATATGGATGCTTTTAATTTTATGTTTTTACCTTTTTGCCACTATTATTTATGAGCCAGAATTAGGAATTTTCCGAGGAGAACTGCGGAGATGGAAAATGTGTTCCAGCTTCATGATCCATGAGCTCTCTTCCACTGCCTTTCCTTTTGTCTGCATTTTCTCCCAAAGGTTTAATGTTCTTATTGAATTCAGTTTTCTTTCTTTCACTAATGTGTATTCATGCTCTTTCAAGCAAGCAAATGTGCTTCTATTAGGCAATCAGCTCTTGCAGATTATACCTGTTTTAGTTGCTAGGCTAGAAAAATAAAAATAACCTAGTAAGAAAGTGTTTATGTTGAAAGTAGGTATTCCAAAAAGAATAGTTCTTTTAAAAATAATTCCCAGAACTACTCTTAACAGGTCTTGATTCAAAGAGGTTTTGTTTTCTTTTTTTTTTTCTAGTGTGAAAAGCAATATAAATAAACCAGATCCTTTCCTTGTGCAGGGTGGTTAATATTAGCACACATCACACCTGGTATTTGACTTCTTGGAAACTTGCTAAAAATCTTGTGTGGCCGTAATCCCTGAATTGATTAACTGTGATTGGGCGTGTTCTGCAAAGTAACAGGAGCTTTAGATGTCTCCTGAAAAGAAAAGCAGAACAGACACAAATTGCCAACGTGAAATAGCAACACAGTGATGATATATTTTCACATTTGAAATACTAAAAATGTGGTCAAAAGGATCCATTCGAGGCAGAGACTGCGCTCTGTCTGTGGCCACAGGAAAAGCCAGGTTCCTTTCCTGGGTGTGGCCCCACCACCCTGACCTTGGAGGGATAGCAAGACTTGCAACCCCCACCCTCCTACGGAGGAGTCCCTTGGAGAAATCAAGGACAAAACTGGCACCAAACATGGAAAGGGGCTGCCGTTCTAAGGTGGAAGGGGGCAGAGCTTGCCTTCTGTCTTCTGAGAAGTGGCTGGGGGTAAGACCAAGCCTAGCGGACCTTTTGATCAGTAGATATCTGCCCTGCCCTTAAAAAGCCAACAGCAAGCTACAGTGTGGGCAGGGTTGCCAGATAAAATACAGACTGCCTAATTAAATTTGAATTTCATAGGAACAAGAAATAGTTTTTCAGTATAAGTATGTTCCATGAGGGTAGGTGGCATGCATGCTTCCAATATTGCATGGAACATTGTTATCCTGAAAAATGATGTGTGGTTTACCTGAGACTGAAACTTAGCTGAGCATCCTGTATTTTTGTTTGCTAAGCCTGGGTACCCTAGCTCAGGGCAAAATAGGCATGGACAGGCTGTGTTGGCTCAGCTTTCCAGCAGGGCTATAAATCATGCTCTTAGGTTCTAGAACTTCGTGTAGATGGAATGATGCTGTATGCGATGCCTTCTCTGGTGTCTTGCTTCTTTTACTGAGTATATGATTTTGAGATTCATCCCTGTTGGTGCCTCTATTGTAGTTTGTTTCTTTTTATTATTGAGTAGTATTCTACTGTATGAACATACTACAGTTTATTATCATGTCTGGAAGGGCATTTGGATTCTTTCCAGTTCTCATCTATTATGAATAACACTTGTATGGGTTTCGATGGACAAGTTTGTGTGTGTGTGTCTCTGTGTGTACGTACACATTGTTTTCTTTTTTCTTTTTTTTTGATATGGAGTCTTGCTCTGTCATCCAGGCTGGAGTGCAGTGGCATGATCTCAATTCACTGCAACCTCTGACTCCTGGGTTCAAGTGATTCTCCTGCCTCATCCCCCAAGCAGCTAGGATTACAGGTGTCTGCCACCATGCCTGGCTAATTTTTGTATTTTTAGTAGAGACAGGGTTTCACAATGTTGGCTAGGCTGGTCTCGAACTCCTTACCTCAAGTAATCTGCCCACCTCTGCCTCCCAAAGTGCTGGGATTACAGGTATGAGCCACCGAGCCCTGCCATTATTTTTATTTTTCTTGGATAAATACCTAATAGTATAATTGCTGGATCTTATGGTGTATTAGTCTGTTTTCATGCTACTAATAAAGACTTATCTGAGACTGGGTAATTTATAAAGGAAAGAGGTTTAACTGACTCACAGTTCTATATGGCGGGGGAGGCCTCATGATCATGGAGGAAGGCAAAAGAGAAGCAAAGGCATGTCTTACATGGCGACAGGCAAGAGAGCCTGTGCAGAGGAACTCCCATTTATAAAACCATCAGATCTTGGAAGGCCGAGGCAGATGGATCACTAGGTCAAGAGATCGAGACCGTCCTGGTCAACATGGTAAAACCCCGTCTCTACTAAAAATACAAAAATTAGCTGGGCATGGTGGTGCAGCCTGTAGTCCCAGCTACTCGGGAGGCTGAGGTAGGAGAATTGCTCGAACCCAGGAGGCAGAGGTTGCGGTGAGCCAAGATTGCACCATTGCACTCCAGCCTGGGTAACAAGAGCAAAACTCTGTCTCAAAAAAAAAAAAAAAAGCCATCAGATCTCGTGAGATTTATTCACTACCATGAGAACAGTATGGGGAAAATTACTCTCATGGTTCAACTCTCTCCACCTTGCCCTGCCCTTGGCACAGGAAGATTATTACAATTCAAGGTGAGATTTAGGTGGGGACACAACCAACTCTATCATGTAGTAAGTGTATGTTTAACTTTATAAGAAACTGAAAAACAGTTTTCCAAAATGGCTGTACCATTTTACACTGTTGCCAACAATATGTGAGTATTCCACTGGTCCCCCATTCTTGCCAACACTTGACACTGTCTGTGTTTTTATTTAGTTATTGTAGTAATTGTAAAATAGTGTCTAAGAGTTGTGGTTCTAATTTGTGTTTCTCTGATGATAATTCAGTTGTAAACCTTTTCATTTGCTTAATGACCATTCATGTATCTAAATAGTGTGTTCAAGTCTTTTGCCTGTTTTCCTGTTAGGTTGTGTGTCTTCTTATTGAGTTACATGAGTTCTTTCTACATTTTGGACACCAGCCCTTTGCAGATATTTTCCTCCAGTCTCTGACTTTCCTCTTCATTTTTATATGTGTCTTTTGAAAAGCAGCGGGTTTTACTTTGATTAACTCAAATTTATCATTTTTTTCCCATTAATGTTTGGTGCTTTTCACGTTCTAAAACATCTTTTCCTGCCTCAAGGTCACAAAACATTTATTACCCTATAAAAGTTGTGTAATTTAATCTTTTACTTTTACACCTTGGATCCATTTTGAATGAATTTTAGTGTGTGGTACAAAATAAGGGTTGAGGTTTATTTTTTCCCCATATGACTATCCAAATTTTTCCTCCATATACTGAAGAGACCACCCTTTCCTCATTGAATTGCATTGGTGTCTTTGTGGGAAATTGATTGATCATGCAAGTATGTGTCTGTTTCTAGGGTCTATCCTGCTCCATGAATTTACATGTCTGTCTTCATAAAACAGCACATGTCACGATTATTGTAATTTTATAGTAAATACTTAAATCACTTGTGTCTGAATACCTACAATATATTACTCCACTTTCTGGCAGAATCCAAGCTAAGACAGCTGGGAACACCTTCCTGCAAAGCTCCTTGATGGCATCTCTATTTTTTTACATTGGTGCCTATAGTGACTTAGATCTGTTTCTGACCCTGTCTCTGGCCTGATCTACAAAAAGCATTAACTAGCTATCCATATCTGATATCAGTATAGAAAACATGTACTTCCCCTTCCTCTCTGCAATAATCTCATAAAATTATAAAAGTATAAGTTATTGGAAGTTCTTAAAAATCAAGCTTACTTTGCATTTCTAATTTCTTAACTTTCAGTCTTTTTCCATGTTTGCTGTAAAAATTTTACCACAACAGGGAAATGTCAGTAGTATTTGTTAATACCAGCAGTTTCAGCCTTTTTAAAATATGACAGAACATGTGGCTCATGAAACATCCCTTGTCTGATGTACTCCCATAGCCTTGTTCAGGTTTCTGAAGAATTTCCCTGTCCACGAGCTGAGATTCCACCTCTCTCTCCTTCTCAGAAATGTGCCTCTAAGTGAAAATGATCGAGTCACATTATTATAGGGAAAAATCTCCATTTTGAAATGGTCACTGCTTCTTATTTGGTACTTTATTAAGAGTAATGGGTTGCCTGTGTCCTCGCACAGATCTGGTGTTCTGCGTTTTGTTTGCTCAGCACAGAACCATGTACATAGCAGAGGATTAATGCTTGTACAGTGGATACACAAATGATATGGTTTGACTGTACTCCCACCCAAATCTCACCTTGAATTGCAATAATTGTAATTGTCAAGGGTGGGGCCAGGTAGAGAAAATTAAATCATGGGAGCAGTTTCCCTTACACTGTTCTTGTGGTAGTGAATAAGTCTCATGAGATCTGATGGTTTTATAAATTGGAGTTCCCCTGCACATGCCCTCTTGTCTGCCACCATGTAAGATGTGACTTTGTTCCTCTTTCACCTTCTCTCATGATTGTGAGGCCTCCCCAGCCATGCAGAACTGTGAGTCCATTAAATCTCTTGTTTTTTCTTTATAAATAACCCAGTGTTGGGTATGTCTTTATTAGCAGCATGAGAATGAACTAAAACAACACATAAGCAATCTACAAATTCAGCTGGATTCTACCATAATGCTCTGTATGCTATTGCAAATTAATACAGCATGCTCAGGCAAGTGTGTCTACAGCAGGGAGATGTGCCTCGACCTTGGTGATGGACCTCTTGGTGATGAAAATTTAGGGCCTAACAAGAGATAGATTGCACTGTCTCTTCCCAAGTCCATGTTCAGTGACCTCATGTTGGTAGTTTTCAATCAGCCAAGATGGGAGTATTTACACTATAGACATTGGCAAGAGCTACAAATCACAGCTTTTTTCTTCTCAAGGAGCAGATTGTTAAACACCAGCACACCAATGGACATGACCTTTCTGCTGGTGGGGAGGCAAGGTAGGGGTTGAGTTTTCATAACGTGCTGTTGCTGTGTGGGAAGAGGAAGGACTCATCCCGACTGAGGCAATCATTTTAGGGACTGACATCTCCCTGCTGTGGACAGAGTTGCCTGGGCACACTGTATTAATTTTCAATATCATGTAAAGCATTATGATGGAATCCAGCAAAGAACAACCTCATAGCCAGTCTCCAGAGCCCCTCTAGGAGAGGGCATGGCCAGTGGTGGGCATCCTGGGCTGCATGTCCCCACCTGTGTATGTCTTTGTGCCACTCATTTATGCCAGCAACTGCAGGAGACTAGGACCTCCTGTCTTCAAAATGACTACCTCTCTTTATGTAAAGATACTGCCTAAAAAAACAAGTTGGAAAATTTCCCAACTAGCTTTGACTCAATAATTATCCTACAGCATGTGGACTATCTCTGGGTCTTTTGCACCATCAAACCAAATTGGCAGCATAAAACGTATAATCCTATTTACACATGTTTTGGGTTAGGGAGGAGTGGTACAGATTTTGTTCTAAACAGCATTGCGATATTTTAAGAGCAGTTGCATTTCAGTTTGAATTAAGTTTACACATAACTAAAAAAGGATGTGACATTTCTTATAAACAGGAAAGCAGTATCAATCTGGGATGCCACTCATGTATCAGAATCTAACACAGGATTCTCCCCCTTCATTCTGAGCGTGTCCTGGAGAAACTCAGAGTGTTCCATAGCTTGCAAAGTGGTACATCATGCCATTGTTTCTATTCTCTTTGGGGGCCATTGAGTTATCTGTTAGTTACTACTTGTCCAATACATTCTAGATGTGAGCCCTGTGATAAATGTCAAGGTTAAAAAGAATGTGGCTCTTGCCCTTCATAACTACAAATTCATTGTAGAAGACAGGGAAATAAAGCAATGACAGCAATGACAGTTGGGTGCAATCAATGTTTTGTCAAACTTAAAAAGAAATCAGGGAATCTTTCCAGGTGCGGTGCTACTTGGACATATATTTTCAAAGCAAATGAGTGAGAGTTATTCTAGCAGACAAGGAAAATGAGGTTGCTTTGGGCAAAGAGAAGTGAAGGTCAGAAGGAGACCCTCTTGCCTCTGGGTATCTTTCTCGGTCTCAGGGGATGTGTATCAGTGGCAGGTACCTGTCTGGGAGGATGGGGCTCATGTTTTGTGGACCCTTGGAAATGATACAGAGCAAGATATTAAAGTGGAATCATTTTGCCCAGTTTCAATGAATCCCCAAGAAAATGATTCCTATGTTCCAAAGCGAAGTTTGAGGTCACTGTGCAAGAGGTGGTGAAGAAACAGGCAGTTTCATTACTCTTAACTCTTTACTCACACTGAGAGTGTAGAAAAGGGCTCAGAGATAGAAAGAAGATTTCGGAGAGAGTTACTGATATGTCGTGAGTCCCAATCCCACCTCCAGGGGAGTGGATAGATAAATGTACACTATGGGTGAAGAGATGAAGCCCCCACCCTCTCGAGTGGGTGCCCAGCCTACAGAAGGCATGGGCTGGCAAGGGAGGGGTAACTGCTAGTAAAATCACACATTTTAATGGAGTGACTACACTCGATGTTTTAACTACTACATGGGATGGGCACTTGTACTGTCTGAAAGTGACCAGATTACTGATGAAATGCAACCTAAATTTCATTCAAGGGCAGGAGAAAGTTCAGGCTTCAGTGTAAATTTGAAGGGTTGATGGGATCCAAAATATAATTACTGTATTGTTATATCCACGAATCGAATTGTGCTTCTTCAATGACATAGTGGTTACAGATAGGTACAATTTTTTCCCTGGGAGAAGGGTTTATACCTTTATAAAGATAAAAACAGTCCAGGATTCAGAGACGTTATCACAACTGCTGTGGAATGGGGAGGGGAGGCATTAGGTTGTGTCAGGGGTCATCATATGATCAGCTTTGCGGGTTCAGTGGTTTTCTGTGGGAGCAGGTCAGAGAAAATGACTGCTAGGTCTGGAGGCAGGAAGACCAGTGCAGAGGCTGGGAGGCTGCTGCAAGAGCATGGGTCCTGCAAGGCTGAGGGCTTGTAGCTTGGGATGGCAAGCTGAGGGCAGGCTGGAGAGATGCCTGGAGGCCTGAGTCGATGGGACTAGGGATGAGCGGGATGTTGAAGATGAAGGCAGAATGAAGACGGCCCCTGGGGTACTGGGCTGAGTCCCTGGATGGATGGTGGTCTTGTAACTGAGCTGAGGAATAAAGGAGGAAAAGCAGGGGTCAGGGGGATGATGACTGGCTCAGACCAGGAGTTTGAGGTACCAGGTTTTGTGCTTGGGACAGAGATGTGGGCAAAAGATTTGGAAGAAAGTAGAGAGACATGGAGTGTATGCAATTGTTTTAAGAATCTTAGGAAGTATGACAGAATATACAAGAAAGAATATGGAGTTTATTTGTTTCTTTTTAATTGGAGAAACTTTGATGTATCTGTACAAGACTCGGGCCACTAGTTTTTACTCCAAAGAGGAGAACTCTGGTCCACAGATAGTGGCTGGCAACCAGGGCAGAGCAGAGGTGGGAAGACACATGGCTCCCAAGGGGCCTGGTATCTCGGGGCTGTGGGGTGCCCTTCTTCACTGTAGTCACTCAGCATGTTCGCCTTTGCTGCCCTTGTGTTCTGTGGTCACCCTTCTGTGACTTCTTCATGTTTAGAAGCTTCCCCGTGGCTGGGAGGGCTTCTGTTTCTAGCAACTGAAGGATGTGAGACAAACGCCCTGACTTCCAGGGGCTCTGTTGCCCAGGCGAGTTTGAGAGTCTGTACCTGGTGGGATCACTCGCAGCTCTGAAATGCCCACTCTGCTGAGATCCACAGCCCTCCTCCTGTCACTCTGCCTGAGAAGGCAACACCCAGGCTTTCTGCTTGATTCACCATCTCAAAGCCACATCACGTGGTCATATCACATAGAAACTCAGGGTTTCTAGTTCACATTTCTCCCACATTTTTTCAGATGTCTGTAGGAAAGACACATTCTACACACCACGATCTGGGAGCCAGAGTGCCACAGGCTGATAATCAATGTTTAGACGATGATGTTTGAGGTATGGTAAGAAGGGTGCACAAAATATAAGGGCTCCAGGGAGAAATGAGTATATCAAATCGTCAATAGAACTGTGGCAGACTGACGAAATCAACTTTCAATGCTGCACTTTACAACTCGGTTATGAAACACTAAGATTTCATGGTATATGACATGGAATCTCTTCTATCTGGGGATGTAAAATAAAACCCCTGGGAATATATTTTATAGTTCTTATGGGGAGAGCTCACAGTGTTTTCCAAGTCAAATACATTTATATTGCTAGAAAGAGAAGTCATGTTTATTTATTAAATTATTTGCCTGGTTTAGTATGTCATTGTTAAATTTCACATGCCGAAAACATAGGGGGTAGTGAGAACCGAAACGCCCAGGTTTAAAGTATGTGAGAAAGGAAATGAAGCCGTGGAACAGCTGTTCTCTATTTTTCAGCATGACTACAAAGGTGGGGGCTATGTTTTGACCACAGTCAGTTCTGCTTCCTTTTCAGAGGCTCATTGCATGTAATCCTGGAGAAAATACAGGACCAAATTTTGAGCGTTGTGAAGCACCAACAAGGCAATGTTTTGCTCCCATACCAGAATTCTCCTTCTCACTCTTCTTGGTCCCAGGAGAAGCTAGATAACTAGCTAAGTTTGTTATTTGTGATAGGAAGATGATTTTTTACTTCATTGTAGGCAAAATGGGTGCTTTGATGACAGATGTGTCCCTGGGGAGAAAAGGACCTCTTTCAGGCCTCCTTCTGGAAGGACTTCTTCTCAGGGCCGACCCACTGACACCTCTTGACTTCAGTGGTTGATGAAGTTCCCCCTCTGTCTCTCTCAGTCCATCTCTCTGTACCAGGGCAAGGCTAGTCTACATCGCTATTTTACTACATAGATACTTTTCCACTACAAATTTAATAAACTGTGTTGTCAGTTTTTGGTGGTTATAGTAACAAACAAAATGTACAGGTGTAAGAGTGTTCTCTGTGATTTAAATTATAACATCCAAGGATGAGCAGATGTCCAGTCACTGAAAAGAAAGTACTCAGGCCTGCCAGACTTTACCACCATCCTGCCTGAAGGTTTACCCACTACAGGAAGAGAGGGTTGAAGAAACTGGACAGCCGAGAGTGTGCAGAGCTCCCGAGGCAAATGGATGCGGGCAGTGCCATCGAGAGCCTGCCTGGCGATGTGGAGCCTCATTAGGGAGTCTGGGCGACCCAGCCCATTGGCAGGAAGGATAAGAAGGCTGTGTTTCCTGCAACCGACATGGTCATGCCAGGAGGCTCACTTTGCCTACTTCCTTTGCTCTGAATCCACCCCAGTGAAATCACATTCTCACTGTGTTTTGGCTTCTCTCTAAGAGCTGCCTACAGGGAGAGAAAGGGGCTGGCCTTGAAGGTGGTTGTTCCCACTGTAAATCAATGCAGCATCAGCCCTGTGACTTCTTACCTGTATCCTCTCTTGATAGGCTTCAGCAGCACTGCTCCAGAGTTAGAGAGTTGGAGGTTGGTGGAGGCTTCTTATTCTGCCTTCCTTAGATGGTATCCATCACCCCTGCCCATAGATTCCATGATTCTAGATCATAATCTTATAATCTAGAAATAATGATTTTTAGATGATTCTAGAAATGATTCTAGATAATGCAGAACAATGATTCTAGAAACTGCAGAAGACAATATGATTCTAGAAACTCCAGAAAATGTATTAAGTGTGAAGAAGGAACTAAAAATTGTCCAGAGCCTCTTTACAGAGAGATAATGACTGTTTACAAATATTGTTCTTATTTTTTTCCTCTTGCTTTTTAACATATTTCAAGTCATACAGTATAAACATGTTAGTACAGTTATGGAAGTTCAGGTTAAAATAAGAAACGCTCTTCAGAGAGGCAAATTTATCTCTAGGTTTATTTGCCAAAGAATGTATATTCCTTATACACAAAGAATGGGCTCCACAAATACATGAATAAAGTTGGTTTTGATTTACCCACAAGCGAATTATTTTCTTTGTTCTTGTTTCCTTCTTGAGTGTCAGACCATTTTTTTTTCTGAGACCATTTTATTTCTTTAAGGAGTGGAACCTTTGGAGAAGTTCCTTTAAGGAAAGTTTGCTGGCAGAAAACTAAATTTTCAATAGTTGAAATGTTTTTTAAATTTTTGCCCTCATTCTTAATCGGTAATTATTCTGGGCTTACAATTCTAGATTGATAGCCATTATCTTTCGTCATGCTGGAGATATGAATCCAGTGACTCCTGGCTTCCATTTTTGCAACTTAAAAGTCAGATTTCAATTGAATTGCCCATTCTTTGTGCGATCTGCCTTTCCTCTAGGCTGCTTTTAAGACCTTCCCTGTTATCTTTCCTCCATTTTTTTTTTACAGTGTATTTGGATGCTAGCTCTTCCTATACCTTCTCCCTGAGATTTGTTGTGCTTCCTGAATCTGAGGATTTGTGTCTTTCATCATTTCTGGAAAACTCACAGGAGTCACTTTTCCAGATTATTGTGTCACCCCATTCTCCGAAGTCTTTCCTTCTGGAACTGAATTAGGCACATGTTCCACAGTCCCACTGATTTTTTCTCATTTTTCATTTCTCCTTCCCATTTCCCATGTCTATATTTTTTTCTACATTCTGACTTTGCAGTCTGTATCTGATAATTCTAATAAATGTGGTTTTGCAGATTTGATTCTTCTGTTTGTTGTTCCTGCTCAGTGCTCACAGTATCTTGTTTCTTTGTGTATTTTATGATTTATTTATTCTTATTATGAGCCCATGATCAGTGGTATTCAGGGAACTGTTTGAGGCCTGAGTTGAGAATGCTTCTCCCAGAGAGTATGTGTGTTTGCTTCAATCTGGCTGCTCCATGAAGGTCTACTTTAAACTGAATTCTTAGCCAAGGTATTTTTGGACCACAGAGGTTTATGAAATCAGTCCCCAAACCCACATAAGGTCTGGTATGTTATTTTGAATTCTCAGGGAACATTTTGTCTCCCTCCCACCAGAATCTAGGTTAAGATGGTAAGATTTTCACCATCTCCCTCGTTAATCTTCCCAGGGAGAGTGTGGCATCTTGCAGGGAAGTCTTTGATCTGACTCATCAGCCTTGTCACCTGCCCCATCTTTCATGAGCAAACCCATCCAGGAAGAGGACAGCTGAGCGGGGAATACTGTAAACCTTACGGGCAAGAGTTATCGTTCAGCTTGGGAGGAGAAGTCCATGTGACTCACTGATGGCAGAGACTATGGAGTATTATTTGAAGAGGGTTGCAGATGTTGACCTTCTCTGACATAACAGCCAATAAAAACTCACATTAGCCCAGTTCAGTATTTATTTAATTGTGATTTATACTTACTGGATGAGTTTCTTGCCAACTAGCTTATTAAAAGCTCATGCACAGGCATCTAAAGAGGCCATGTTACCATTTTGAAGTGTCATTCCTGATGGCAAGCAACACGGGCACACATATTTAAAGCTACTCCTACAACTTTAACCTGAGCATCTTTTGGTCAAGAATGAGCACAGTTTAATTGAATGAAAAACCTTAATGACCTTAGATCCACTTTGTAAGGAACCTGAGACTGCTTTAGTGTGTTACTAAGAACTCATGGTAAACTTTGTTTATCCAATATGAGGTAAGCTCGTCTCATTTCCAACAAAATTGAGCTGAGATACTTTTTAGGTCCAGGTCTTTCTGCCCCTGCCCTCTCCCTGTGCCTCCTCCTCCAGCCCTAGCTCTGACCCTGCAGACCTGAGCGCAGCGTATGTGGAAAGGGGGCAGCTTCCACCTTTGCTGGTCCCAGCCTGCTCACAGTCCCTCCCTGGCCTCTGTAAGCCTGCGCATCTCCTTTCGTGGAACCCTGCATAGTCACCCCTGCTGAGGGCTCCATCCGTTCCCTGTCCCTGCCAGCAGAGTAACCTAGGTTTTCTGCCTTCCTCCTTAATGACCTGAAGACTCACATCCTCTGGATCCAGCACACAGTGAGGTGTCATGTCTGTCCCTCTGAAGGATTAGCCTCTGTGAGGCGTCTTGACTAAGTGGTGGGTCTGGTCTCCTGGGAGGTGTGCGGCCAGTAGGTTTACAAGCAGTTTAATTCTTAACTAAATAATAGTGGAGTCAGGATGTTTATGAGGGCAGCATCCTCCTCCCTTCTTAGCTGCACTTCCAGTGTGAGAACAGGAGTAGGATCATAGTTGGTGCTGGAAAACTTGTGTGTGCTCCGCAGTCCACCCAACACACGGTGAAAGGGAATGAGCCACCACAGATGTGCTCTCCGTGGCTGTGGCAGGTGCTGCTATGCTAGAGCCCTGTACATCCCTGGGAAGTGCATTTTGAATGTGGACATTATCTGTCTTGGGTCTGGCAGAAGAAAATTGGCTGTGAACTATGTCTCAATCCATTTATTTCTGGGAGGACTGCTGGGTAAACAGTGCCTGCAAATCGTCAGTTTCTCTAATGTGGTGGAGGGAGTTTCTAGCTCTCTGGTATTTCCGACATCCCCCACTGTGAGGGCCTATGCTAAGGCTGCCTGCTGCAGGCAAGGCACTGTCTCCCCAGGTACCCGGGGCCTTATGGACAAGGGCTTTTTGAATGCAGGTTCCTCAACAGCTCCAGTTCTACTGCCACAGCCAAACCGCAGCAGTGAGGATTCCTGCTTGGCGCGTAGTTTGTTTCCATCCCTACAGCCATGCGAGGGGCTGGCTCTTCCTGGTCATTCTGCACAGTGAAGGGGGAGTGTGGGGAGAATTCAACAACATCCTTCTTCATGCCTGCACCTGGGGTCCGATGGGCATGTGATGTGGCAGTATTGCTTTGCAGGACGAGGTCCCGGTGGGAGATGTTGGGGGTAGCAGGGCGCCTGGCTGCACACACGTCTGCCAGGCTAGTGTGCACGCTGCTCACCTCGGCAAAAGAAAACCTTCCGGTCTCCACTGGCGTAGTTAGGCCTGGTGTGTCAGCATTCTTCATGTCATCGGGCAGTAACATACATGCTGATTGATGGCAGCACCTTCTGAGGAAATCCAGGCTGTGAGATTGCTCTGCTTGATTTCAGACAGGTGGTCTGCACCAAGGGTGAGGGTAGGGCTGATCAGGCAGCCTCAGACTTAGCTCTGGGCCATGCGGGCTCTCATAGAGCAAATGAATCCAGTCTCCCTCCATCCACTGGGGACCGACCTGATACCTCGTAGCTGAGCAAGGCTTTGGACAAGGCATGAAACCTCTCCGAGCCTCAGGCTCCTCATAGGTAAAATGTGTGTCTTCATAATTCTCAGCAGGGCTGTCACCAGGGTTCAAAGAGCAATGCAAATCAAGGTCTCCTTTAAAGAGTGGCTACTCAATACATATTTCTTATTGCTGTCCTTGTGGTTATTGTTAATGAAACGACTTGCTGTGTCATGTGCATTTGCATGGCTGTCCTGGCTGAGTGGCTGCAAGAATGACTCTCACCTTTCTACTTTTCCCAGCTGGAAAGCCCGAGCCCTTCCTTTTGGTTTCATATGATGAATCCTCCACTTTGTTTGTAAGTCCTTGTTACGGGGACAGTGCCTTCTTCCCTGTGGAAGTTTCTGCCTCAGTTTCCCTGCCTTCCTCAGCACTGTAGGTACACCTGCC
Source organism: Cacajao melanocephalus (assembly GCA_963573385.1). Lineage (NCBI taxonomy): Eukaryota > Metazoa > Chordata > Mammalia > Primates > Pitheciidae > Cacajao > Cacajao melanocephalus. Next base: position 80,086 of record CAUYLG010021690.1, on the reverse strand, counting down.
CTGCTGGCCTCTTCCACTAGGTGCAGTCCCTGCCTCTGCATTTCATACTTCCCGAGGGCAGGGCTGGGAGGAGCCTGGAGAGCACCAGGACAAGTACAAGCTTGGTGCCCCTTCTCCCTCAGCCTCCCAGCGCTCAGCCTTCTCATGTGGGCCCAGCCAGGAAGCCGAGTTCTCAGGCTTCATGCCCCAAGCCCCATTTCCCCTCCCACCCGGCCATTTGAGTCCCTTGTCAAGCCTCAGGAGCCCCCACTGGTGGCTTTGAGCTGGAGGTGGCTGCCCCCAGTGTCAGCCTGGTGGCTGCAGGAAAGAAAGTGTGCTCCTGGCCCCCAGGAGGGGCTCAGACAGCATTTCCTCTTGAAACCCTGGGGCGCTGGGTGGGCACAGCAGTACTGGCAGTGCTGTGGGTGAGCCAGCCTCAGGGGTCATCCTGTCACCTGAATCTCCAAGTGTGCCTTGTCTGTGTGGGAAAACTTGGGTCCAGGCACCAGCAGATTCGTGGACTGACTCTAAAGTAAAAATGGACTGTGTCCAGACTGCTTCCCCCTTGCCACGCTGATCTAGTAGAACAATGGATTCTAGAAGGCTGAGTGCAGTATGTGCGAATCACAAAATGTGCCTTGCACTGTTTGGAAACAAGGTCGTACTTCTCCTCTTCAGCATCAATCAGCATTGATTTATATTTCAGCCCAGACCTCCAAGACCTTGAAGGGCTTGGCTCCCTTTGCCCTTAGTTCTCTGACCTTTGCGTCCGGGACCCTTCACGTAAGGCTAGCAGGGGCTGCGCGCACCCGACTCTGAGACAGCCTTACCCTGGTCCCGGCAGATCAAGTAGCCACGGCCTCCGCTCGGAGGCTCAGCCCTGGTCTCGGCCTGCTGGTCCTGCCTGCCTCATGGCTTGGGGACCCTCCTGTGCACTCTGGCCTGGCTTCTTCTCTTATTTAATTTGCATTTGGGTAACTGAAACCTGGTCTCTACCCTTGTGGAACTTTCTGCCTGGGTTTTCTGGCCAATACCCTGACTCAGGGTATTTATATTTTTGTAAGGAAGACCCAGGGGATTTCCCAGAGCAAAATGGTCCTGGTCTTTTAAGATGGAAATGTGCATTGTGAGTCCTTGAAAGGGGAGTGAAAAGGGAGGGAGACCTTGCTGTTCAGTCACCCTGGCCAGGACGTCTCCATGTATCCTGGGGTGGATGTGAGGGCACGGTAGAGACAGATGCTGGGGAGAGAAGGGCTCATGGTGCATCTGAAATTCATTAAGTTACTTTCTATTATACATGGTGAAAATTTGAGGAAATCAGTAAAATCAGAATTAAGGGAAGACATCAACAGTCCCCATCACCTGAAGAAAGTCACTTCTAAGGTTTTGGTGTCCCTCCTCCCAGTCTTTCCCCACTCCTTTTTATTCTTACGTAGTGGTGATCATTATCATGGCAGTGATTCAAAACAACTTCCCTTTTTGGGAAGAGGGGAGAGAGATAATTTTATCTGGAAAAAAATGGTAAATGTTTGCTATTGTTAAAAAGGTAGAAAATATAGATGAACTATGACACAATCAGAACAGGGTGATTTCAGAAGTATTTGCTTACAAAGGAATACTTACAAAGACATGCTCTGCATGTAGAAACTTGGAGCTGAGTCATAACACAGCATGTAGCCACTGACGGGACAAGGGAGGGAGGGACACAGGGAGGGAGGGGCCCCACGGGCCAAGAAGTAGGGTCGTAGGAAGGTTAAGCAGACGTCACGCTGACCACTTGCATGGGCCTCTCCCCAGGCCCTAGGAGAGGCCTCAGGATGTGTTCATGTTAGCAAAGTGTTTGAGAAATTTGCAGAAGTCACACATTTTAGCCAAGATCAAGTTATACCATCTGTCTTCCCATTCGTATTTCCTTCTGCACATTGGCCCATGCTTGGCGGCTGGAGTGACACTGGCAGTGTGTTTATCATGTGATATTCCTTTTCTTACAAGCCCACCCTAACTGTGTCCATTCTGTCCCTACAACACCTGGCTTCACCTTTGCGGAAGAGATTGAGTTGCCCGCTTTGCAATGCACCCTGCGGGGAGGCTGGGAGAGCAAGTGATATCTCTCTCCACCTCCTCCCGCTGAGGCCCCCATGGGTGAATCCTACTCTGAGGCCAGAGTCCCCAGGAGCCTTCCAGGCAGAGAGCAGGTGAAGGAGGGCAGAGAGTGGACTTGGAGGGGCAGATGGAAGATCTTGGCTCATCATATACCCAACACCTAAAAAAACCCACAGGTGCCATTTGGCAGATATATGCTTACAGTCCCTTAAGGGGAACTCTTTAACTTTGCTTGAGTCAGAAAAAACCAGGACATGGAAAATCCAATCAAGAAGGGCCAGAGGGAGAGAAAACACATCGCTGAGGTTCCCAGCATAGGAGAACATAGGCTGAGCTGGAAAATAACCTGGTTGCTTGGAACAGGATCACAAATTCAGTGATTTAAGGCACAGATGCAGAAGCACCTGCTTAAAGACAGAGAACCAAAAAGGAAGCTCCCAAATCCTCTGGCTATTGTTGAAGGCACGCATATGGACCAGCCCCTGAAACCCCTGAAACTCAGGAGGGCTTCCCACCGTGCAGAAGGGGCACCAGCAAGCCTGTGTTGAGAGCAGCTGTGACTGCGAGCGCTGGGCTTTTGGAGGGAGGTCCCTTGGTTTGTCAGTGTCTGCTGTAGTAAAGGGAGTGGTGAGTGTCTCAGACGTCTTTAGAAAACGAAAATGTTTTCTTTGGTAATGTTTTGAATATTTCATTCCTACTTGTTTCTGTCATTTTGGGAAACTTATCCTGCATTGTTATGTAACAATCTGTTTGTACAGAGATTTGTTCAGAAAATTATTTCTCACCGGCTGTCTGTATCACAGTTGGAGAGGGTCCCAGACAGAGGTTCACAAGGACACAGTGCACCAGGAGTGACGGCAAGCCTCAGGGGTGCGTCCTGGGTGGATACAGAGCTCTATCTCATGGAGGAAGGTGTTACTGGAAAAAGTCCCTGGTGATTCTGATATCTGCCCCTTTCCCCTCCTCTTTTATGAGAAAAAAGTGAGTAAGACAGTTCCGTCACTTTAAGGGGTTATTAATTCTTCATGCATCTTATACAAATATGTATAATGTGGAGCATCACTAAGGATCCAGAGGGAGTGATGAATTCCAAGTAGGAGCTATCCAGGAAGGCATCGGGAAGAAAGTAACATTTAGACTAAAGGCAGATATATCAGTCAGGGAAAGAAACTCCACACCACCTTGAACAGGGAATGTTTGATTCAAAGAATTTTTAATTATATGACAAGAGACTGGAATGAGGAGAGACTGGCTAGAAAGAAGTAAAGAGAACTCTAAGGAAGGTGAGATTAGCAATATAGAAGCCATGACCTCGAGGGCTGAGATAGGGCGTCCGGGGAGAAGCCCCTCCCCCCAGGGCTGAGATAGGGCGTCCGGGGAGAAGCCCCTCCCCTCAGGGCTGAGATAGGGCCTCCGGGGAGAAGCCCCTCCCCCCAGGGCTGAGATAGGGCGTCCGGGGAGAAGCCCCTCCCCCCAGGGCTGAGATAGGGCGTCCGGGGAGAAGCCCCTGCCTCCAGGGCTGAGATAGGGCGTCCGGGGAGAAGCCCTTCCCCTCAGGGCTGAGATAGGGCATCCGGGGAGAAGCCCCTCCCCCCAGGGCTGAGATAGGGCGTCCAGGGAGAAGCCCCTGCCCCCAGGGCTGAGGTCCAGACTTTGGAGAGGGCACTGCAGCACTCCCTGGGTGGAAGAAACCTGTCCTCTTGGGTACCAAGAAAGCTGTTCATGGAGAAGTGTCCCATTAGAGGCACCCACCACAAACACAGCAGGGGGTGCAGGGAACTGCCTGGCTGCCACGCGCTTGGAGAACTGGGCACGGGAAAAGTTGTGGGCGGGGCAGGAGCCCTAGATGCTAACATACTAAACTAGGAAACAAAACCCTTCCTCCTGCTGTGTCTCTCTGGCACCCTTTCCTGTCACGCTTAACATCACACCAACTGGCAAAGTAGAAATAGTTAAAGGGGCCTACATTTATTTTCATATAACAGGTAAAAAGGGTGCATTGGTAGCTGAGAGGCAGCGAGTCGACAAACATCAGAGTAGGGGTTCACCGAATGTCAAGTCTGGAAAGGGCTTTTAGGGGCCCAACCTCTCTGTTTGAGTATCAAATCTTCACAGGCCAATCATACAGTTGCCAAGCTCATGCTGAGGCATCCACCGCGGCAGGTGGCCTCCACTTCCTATCTGAGATGCGCAGGAAGTTCTTGTTCACACTCAAGCAATGCTGCTTCTGGGAATAACGAGGTCTCACCTGATAGCCCTTCAAATACGTGAACCATCTTTCGGCTGTGCTTTTTCTTTGTTTTTGCTCTTTTGTAAACCACACATCTTACCTCTGTGGTAATTCAGAATCTTCACTCTATACCAACCATGGGCATGAGTACACTGCTATAGGTCTAGGTTTCTGCAGGGGTAGGGGAAAGCTCCCCTTCCAAACCTGCTCCGGGTGTACTCTGATACTGCAAAATGGAGCAGGACCACTGGACCGTTTAATATTGTGCCATTTCATCCATAACTGACCTCGTTTTGCTGGCCATGCTGATTGATCTAGGGAGTGACTCCTGATCTGTGTCAGAAATGGGACTAGGAAAGAGAAGTCTCTTTTTCACACCTGATCATGAAACTAAGAAGAAACGAGCCCTAAAAACTGCCTTCAGCCCTGATTCCAGCTTGAGAGGATGCATCCAAGAGGAGAGAGAAGCAGAGAAAAGAAACAGAGAAGATGTCCTGGCGCCTTGACAGCCCCTGGTTCCTGTCATTCCTGAGGCCAGCTCTGCCTCCATGTGTTAGATGAGCCAACAGATGCCTCCTTTTTGTTTAAACCAGTTCTAGTTGGGTTTCTGGAAATCACCAACAAATAATACCAACGTATGTGGCCTTCTTACCTTAAATCAAAAAAAGAAGCAGTCATGCATTGACTCACTCCTTTGCCACAGGGCTTCTGTGGAAGCAAATGTAACTTTAGCTAGAACTGGGAGTTGGTTGCGAAGGATGTTTAGGGAAAGTGTATTTTGAAACCAAGATGTTACTCCTCCCCATGTCTTCCTTTTCCTTTCTGAACAATTCAGTCCTAGAGCAACTAGCTGGAAGGAGTCTGCCATGGGAGCCACGGAGGCTGAGAATGGGGTGAAGAGGGTGTCCAGGGTGGGGCTCCTGTGTGAAGAGTCAGAGTCCATGTGGGATGAGGGGAAGGATCGCCCAGTGCGGGTATCAGGGTCCAGACAGGGTGAGGAGGACATTCACACCATGGGACCAGGAATGTGGAGTTGGAGCCCGAGCAAGAAGAGGGTGTTTGGGTGCAGTCAAGGTGGGGCTTGCCACAGAGATGAGAGGTTAGTCACTGTTGGGGGCTGAAGAAGAGCCACCAGAGATGTCCACATCTTGATCTTTGGAACCTGTGAATGCTCCCTTATAAGGCAAAAAGGATGTGATTAAATGTCTTGAGATGGGAGGTTATCCTGAATTACCTAGGTAGGCCCACTGTAGTCACAAGGGTCCTTATGTGAGGGAGGCAGGGGGTCAGTAGTAGGGGGTGTGAGGATGGAAGCAGAGGTTGGAGGATTCGAGGAAGGGCCCAAGCCACAGAATGCAGGTGGCCTCTGGTAGTAAAAAAGGAAAGAAACCAGATGCAGCCACAAAGCCTCCAGAAGGAAGGAAGCCCTGCTGGCATGTCAACTTTAGGCCCAGGCTGTCCAGAGATGTGAGAAAATATATTCGTCTTGTTTTAAGCCACTAACTTTATGGTGATTAGTTTCAGCAACAATAAGAAGCGAATAAAGTTACATCCAATGGAACTGAGCAAATAAATAACTGTAATGAGTACAATGGAAGCTGGGTCTCTCACTATGGAGAAGGGAGTTACAAACATAGAAATGTAGAAAATGAATGAACTTTGTGTAATGGATTGGAATTAGAGATGCTGGTGGGACCCAATTACTGTTAATACAGGTATATGCATTTTAACGTGAATGTATGTCTCTCTCTGTGTGTGTGTGTGTGTGTGTGTGTGTGTGTGTGTTTGCATACATATAGAAGTCTTGGCTCCTACCACTGAGAGAGCCTGGAAGCTGCAATACACCAATAGCAATGAGCACACTTTGCACCCAGATCTTGGCTTCTAAATACTGTTTTCCACTAAGGTTCCTTGGAAAAGCAGATTCCAGGGAATCTTAAAGAAAGTGCAAGATAAGCCTGCACTGACTTCTTGTGCCAGAAAATGAGGAAGTATTCAAAGAATGATGGCCATATATTGAAGGGACACAGAGCCTAGCTCCCACTGGCCAAATCATGAACAATCTGAGCTGTCAACTAAATTCTGAGAGTAATGGATTATAACTCACTAAATAGAACCGTAAACCACAAGTTCATGCAGATAGAAGTAAACAGATGAATAAACCGAAAGTTTGAGAATGAGATATCTGCATACACTTAAAGAATCTTCCTTCAAAATACTTATTAATTAAATAGAGAAACGGGAAAGAGTGGAGAAGCCTGACAGCCAGTTCCTTCATCACAGTGAACATCATCAGTCATGGGACAAACTGACGTTGGTGACCGCCTGATGGGTTGCCATGAGAACACACCCTCACTTCTGTGATATGCCTGCCAGAAACGTGAGACCTGAATCTCATCATAAGGAGCCATCAGACACACCCAAATGGAAGGATATTCTACAAAATAATCAACCTGTTATGTTCAGATGTGTCCTGGTTATGAAAGTCAAGAGAAGACTGGGAAACTGGGTCAGACTGAAGGAAACTAAGGAGACCAGCAAGTAAATGCACCATGTGATTCTGAGGAGTCTTTCTCTAGAATAGACACGGTTGGGATAGTTGTGATGCAGGGCAGGTTCTTGGTTTCACTCAGGAAAGAATTCAACAGCCAGCTGGTGGTGGAAAAAAGCAGCTTTATTGAGTCCGGCAGTGACACATCTCTGTGACCGCTCCCTTGGGGAGCAGGGCTACCCCATAGGCAGTGCGTGGAAAGCAGCAGCCTATGGATGGGCTGCCAGTCATATGTCTATCCTTTTTTAATGACATGCTAATGAAGGGGCGGGTCATTCAGAAATAGCTAGGAAATGGGTGGTAACTTCCGGCTGTTGCCATGGCATTGGTAAACTGTCATGGCGCTGGCGGGAATGGCTTATGGTGACGGGGAGCGAGAACAACAGGAGGCGCTTTTTGTGTTTTTTCCTAGTTTTGGCCTGTTTTCATTCTGGTCTGGGAGATGAGTCCTTCTGGCCTCCTACCTCAGCCGGCAAACCTTGAGTGGGGTCTGGGAACTTGAAGGAAGGAAAGCCTTGATGCTAACTTCCTGATTTTGTGGTTGCATTGGGAGAAAGCGGGAGAATATCCCTATTTGTGGGAAATACACACGTAAGTATTTTGGGGGTGACAGGAAATGAGGTCAGCAACCTTCTCTCAAATGGTTCAGGGAATAAGGATTCTTTGTTCTTTACCTTGACATTTTTCTCTAAGTTTATGGTTATTTCAAAATAAAAAGGAAGGAAGGGTCTCACTTATTAATTTTGCCTCACGTTGTTTTAAGCTCTTTATTTTCCAACATAAGTGGAAATGAAAAAATATAACTATTAGCATATATAAAATTTAAATCTTAAAACCCAGATCAACCCAAATAATTGTAGTAGACACACTCAGATATTTATTATTTAATTCCCTTCAGGGCTTAGATACTTTTAAGCTGAATCATTTTATGTTTCGAAGCTAAAATCTATATATTGACGTTTGAGGAATGTGAAATCATAATACTTCAGAATGTTGCCAACTTTTCAGAAAAATGCGACTTGGGTTTGACCCCAAGTGCTTGGTAGCCCATTAGGCCCTCTGTGCTTTGATATACTCTCATGGCAAAAGTTTCCTGGTCTCACTCAGAGATCAAAAAAATTCTTTTCTGTGTCAAACTTTATAGTGAAGTGAAAGTAGAGAAAGCAATGCTTCACTCAGAACCTTCTATTCAGGGATTTTTCTTTTCTTAAAAAACTGAAAGCTGAGAATGAAAAATTTCAAGTATAGGTAACAGCAAGTAATATAAAGTATACCAATGTACTCACCAATAAGGTCTAATAAATGTGACTATTTTCTCCTAAAAAATAAAAATACTGTAGAGAAGTTGAAACTATTCCTGTGTATCTCACTCCATCTTATTTTCCTCTCTCTCCCCGCCCCAGGGTAACCTCTGTCCTCAAGCTGGTACATAGACTTTCTTCCATCTGTGTTTTTTTTGTATAGTTCTACAAACAATATGTGCTTTGCTTTGAGTGCTTTAGAACTTTACATAAACAGTATCACTTTATATGAACATTCTGCAACTTGCTTTTTTTTATTGGGGTAAAACTTAATGAAAAGCGAAATCTTAACTGTACCGCTGATGCCCTTCGGTAAATGTGTATACCCACATAACCACTCCTCCAGTGGGGACACAGAACATTTCCAGCACCCACAGAAAATTCCCTTCTAGTCTATCCCCACCTCTAGAGATGACTATTTGATTTCTGGCACCAGAGATTAATATGACTGTCCTTCAACAGTCATCTGCTGTCTTTGTCAAATATCAATCGACCACAGTGTGTGAGTCTATTTTTGGACTCTCTATTTTGTTTCCTTGCGCTGTTTGTCCTAGTGACAACGCCACACTAGGTCCATTATTGTAGCTTTATAATAAGTCATGAAATTGCACACTGTGGGTCTTTCAACACTTTCCATTTCAAGAGAGTGTAAGCTATTTTTAGTTCCTTGGCATTTCAATAAAATTTAAAATCAACTTGCCAATTGTGGCAAAAAGAAACTCTGGGTTTTTAATTAGGACTATGTTGAATTTATAGAGCAATTTGGGAGGGCACTGACATTAACAACATTTATTTCAAGTCTTTTCAGTAAATACCCAGAAGTGGGATTGCTGGATCATACGGTAGTTCCCTTTTTTAACTTTTTTTTTGAGGAGTCCCCATACAGTTTCCCACAGTGGCTGCAGCATTTTGCACTCCTGCCATCAGTGTGCAAAGGTCCCAATCCAATTTCTCCACATCCTCACCAGCACTTGTTGCCTTTTTTGTGTGTGTATGTGTGAAGGCTATCCTGATAAGTGTGAGGTGATACTTCACTGTAATTTTGATTGACATTTTCCTGATAACTAGTGACATTCAGCTATTAGTCTTGAGTTCGATTATTTTTTTTCATATACTGATTGATCATATGTCTGTCTTCTTTGGAGAAATGTCTATTCACGTCCTTAGCCCATTTTAAAATTAGACTATTAGGGTTTTTTTTTTTTTTTTTCTGCTGAGTTGTAGGAGTTTCTTATATGTTTTAGAGATTAACCCCTTACCAGACAAATGGTTTAAAAATATTTTCTCCCATTTCATAGGTTGCCTTTTTACTCCATCGATTGCTTCCTTTGCTTTGCAGGTTTTTAGTTTGATGTAATCTCAGTTGTTTATTTTGTCTTTCGCTGCCTATGCTTCTGATGTCATTGCCAAGATCAACGTCATGAAGCTTCTCCCCTTTGTTTCCTTCTAGGAGTTTTACAGCTTCAGATCTTGGTATTTATCCAAAAGACTTGAAACTGGGGTCTGAGGAGACACAAACACTTCCCAGTTCATTACAGCACTATTCACAGTAGCCAGGACAAGGAAACAGCCTAAATGTCCTTTGTCAGATGAATGGATAAAGAAAATGTGGTAGATACATACAACAAAATATCACTCCATCTTAATAAAGAAGGAAATTCTGATATATGTGACACATGGATGAAACTTGACATTTTGCTAAGTGTAAGAAGCCTCTCACAGAAAGACAAATACTGCATGATTCCATGCATATGAGGAATCTTAAATAGTGAATCTCATAGAATCAAAGAGTGGAACGATGGTTACTAGAGGTGAGGGTTTGGGGGATGGGAGTTACTAATTAGTGAGCATAAAGTTCTGATGTATAAATGTATGACGTTATACCTCATCAACAATAATGTATTATACACTTAAAAACTTGTTGAGAGGGTAGATCTCCTGTTAAGTGTTCTTACCACATTAAAATACAATGTAAAAAAAGAAGATTATGGAAAGAAAATGGTAACAACACAAGTGAGTTTCCCAATCTGTGAACAAGATCCTTCTCCATTTATTTTATTTTTCTTCAATTTCCCTTGGAACTATTTTTGTTGCTTTCAGTGTAGAGGTCATGACTGTGTTTTGTTAAGTCTATTCCTATGAATTTTATGTGTTTCAATGCTATTATAAATACATTTTTAAATTTTATTTCATAATTGTTTCTTGCTGGTATATACAAACACAGTTGACTTTTGTATACTGAGTTTGTATTCTTTGGCATTTCTAAATTCACTTATTAGTTCTTGAAGTTGTTTTGTACAACTCATCAGGATTTTCTGCCTAAATAATCCTGTCAACTGATAATAAAAGTTGTTTTACATCTTTCTTTCCAATCCATATGGCTTTTATTTCTTTTTTTCTTCCTTTTATGTTAGCTAGAATTCTAGTACAATGTTGAAGGGAAATGGTGAAAATGAATATCCTCACTTTGTTCTCAATTTTAGAAATGATGTATTTAATCACTGAGCACAATGCTGGCTCTAAATATTCATACGAGGCCTACATCAAATTCATATATGTTGAATATCAAATTGGGGAAGTAAGTCAAATCAAAATCATTCTATTTTCAGTGCCCTTGATTTTGAATTTCATCAAATGCTTTATTTTATCAATTTAGTAAATTACACTACTTTCAAATGTTAAACCTATTTTGCATTTCAAGTATAAATCCCACTTAGTCACAGTATATCACGCATATTGTTGGATTTGCTTTTTTTTTTAAGAGATTTTTATGTCTCTGTTCATGAAGGATATTTGTCTATAATGTTATCTGGTAGAGTTCAGTTATTTTGAGTTTGGAGCTCTCACAAATAGTCCTGCTGTAAACATTTTTGAGTATTTCTTCTGGTGCAATGTATACACCTTGAAGTTGGGCGTGTACCTTGCAGTGAAGTTTCTGGGTCACAGGGTATGAGCGTGTTCAACTTTAGCGAATACTGCCAATTCACACCTCAGAGTGTGGACTGCGAGCTATTTGTCATTAGATTGCAGTGACGGAAGGTCAGAAGTTAAGTGTGAGCATTTAGAAACTTTTATAGAAGTTTGATGTTGCTTTGACATGCAAATGAATAATCACAGCCTCTTCTCGGCCAGCTTAGCTGCTGTCACACTTGCATTATGAGGAGGGTGTGGTAGGAGCTTCACGTGCAATGGGGACTATGTGTTTTGGTTTGCAATGGAAAGTTAAAAAGAAAGAAAAGCTGGTCTCTCACCATGTGGAGCTAGAGGAGCACTGGTGCATGAGAATTCTGGTTGTTCCACATCCTTGCTCACACTCAGTAATTTTCATGTTAGCTCTTCTGGTGGGTGTGCAGCTGGATGGCATTGTGACTTCAGTTTGTGTTTCCCCAATGACTAAGGAAGTTGACCGACTTTTCATGTGTGTATTGGTTTCATATTTGGATCTGCATATTCCTTTGTGTGAAGTACTTATCAAGACTTTGCCGTTTTTCAAAGTGTATGTTTCACTTTGAAAAAACATTTACCCTGGATGTTTTTTCTAAAACATTTACCCTGGATACTGTCCCCCCACCCTACTCCCATATTTCCATAGTGAGGCAGGTGGGAAAAGTATGGAAATGACAACAACCTGATTCACAAGTGTCATTCACCTGACTTTATTCATTCAGTCAATATTTATGGGCCCCTGGTACGCACCAAGCACAGTGTGTGGAAACAGGGGTGCAGAATTGAATAAAATAGCAATGTTCTTGCCCTCTAGGGATTTATACTCTTGTGGAGAGAAGGCAGATCGTGCACTGATACCTTTGGATGGTAGTAAGTGCTATGAAAAAATAGGATAACAAGAGAGTAGCTAAGATGGGAGGATACTTTGATTAGAGTGGCGAAGGAAGGTTTTCCACAGCAATTATATTTACTCCTGCATCAAAATAATGAGAAGGAGGCAGCCATATGACAGTCACTAGGAAGAGAACTCTAGGAAGCAGGAATGTCAGGTGCATAGGCCTTGAGGTAGAAGCAGAGTGGTCTGAGGATTTATTAGAGAGTACTCTCCTGCTTTGGTCAAAATTGACGTGATAGACGCCATAGACACCTAGTGCAGTGCATACTGGTGGTGCTGCTCCCAGATGCTGGGGCCCCCTTAGGTTCTGATGTGCCCCTGCTCCACCGTTAATGTGGGCTAACTGCCCAGGCTTGCGACTGGAACACTTGGAGACTGTCTATAGGTGGGTTACTGCAGCTGCTGTGCCCGCACAGGCTGCGATCAGGGAGTATCTGAGAGGCTGCACACTCCCTCCTGTGCACAGCAACCCTGACCCAGTAGTTGGAGGATGTGGGGGTATGAAACCCCAGCCCCTGTGACAGCAGCTGGGGTGAGGCAGGAGAATAGGGTCTGGAGACAGGAAGCCTAAGGCCCACCTGCCGCTGACTTCTTGGAATTGGACCAAAAGGAAAACTCCACCTCCCCATGCCCATGTGACAGGGGGCCAGAGGCCCCTTCCTCTACAAAACCCCCTCTCCCTTACATCACACAGGGAAAATGCCTCTGATTGGTTGGAGGCCAAGACTTCACTTCAGCTTGATTGGTCACTGGCCAATCCTTCATTAGCATAAGGTGTAACCAGTGAGAGGCCTTGCCTCTATTGGAGGCCTCTAAAGGGTACCTAGGGGTGTTACCAAATTCTTCTAGTTTAATAAAAACCCTAAAGAACATTGCAACTGGGGCTCTTGAGCTGCCTGCTCGATCCTGCTCCCGCTCTGTGGCGTGTACTTTTGCTCAATAAATTTGTGCTTTTGCTGCTTCGTTCTGTTGTTGCTTTGTGCATTTTGTTCAATTCTATGTCCAATGTGCTAAGAACCTCAATGACTCAATCAAGACCTTTTTTCTTGTGACAGGGGCAAACTGAGGGTATCATTCAGACTTAGAGAACCACAGGGATCACACTGAGGCTGAGATGTAGCCAGAAATCATACCCTTGGTTGTCCTTTTCTCCTTTCCTTCCTAGCTTTTTCTGAAAGTATTTCCTTGATAAATGAGTTGTCCCTGAACTCCTATGTTAGGTCCTGTTTTTAAGACTTAAAAAGTCTTTAGTCTAAGGACTTAACACTACCTGCTATAGGTTTTTACAATTGTTTTTCTTTTAAGAGAATATTTTTTTCTGTGGTACTAGGTAAGAACATGTGCCATGAAGTTGGGCACACTTGGGCTCGAATGCCACTGCCATTCAGTCACAGCCACCCTTGGGCAGGTTACCTGCTCTCTCTGGGCCTCAGTTTCCTCAATTACAAAAGTGTGACAAAAACAGTGCCACCTTTATGGCTGCTGTGAAGATGAAAGAAGATAGGCCACACACTTAGCAGAAGGGTGGACAAACAGTAAACACTCAGATTTACCTATGACTATAAAACCTTTCTAAACTTCATCAGAGAGTTCCAAAACGATGCTGTCAAGCCTTGGGATAAATATCTGTTGCATTCCTTTAAAAAAATGTATGATATAACTGGAATTTGGCCAGGGACAGAGGAGAGAGGAGGAAGAGAAATAGCCATTCTACTTACCAATCATGTGCACCCTCTCATTTAATTCTGACAAGCACCCAGCTAGACTAGAAGGTTCTATCATAATTATTAAAGATAGGAACCTAACACTCAAAGAGGCTAATTTGTCTGAGGAGACGTGGTGTTGAAGAGGTTAAAACATGCTATTCTGGCATATTGACTAAGTTCAGCACTTGGAAATTAGCAGGTGCAACAAGATCACTTTGACCTTCTTGCTGTTTCTTAAAAGCAGAGGACGAAATTCCTATGTGAAAGACTCTTTCCCTAGACAGTGCAACATTTTTATAGTCACAGTCGAAACTGGGAGAATTCCGTATAGATCTTGTTAAAAATAAGTCTTACCTTTTAAGTCTCTCCATATCATTTGGTGGCTTCTTCGCAACTAACTCTTCTTTGTGCAATCCACTATACAAGTAACTGACTTCAGCTACTGCTTTAGGGTCTTCATTTCTTTATGAGGGCTCCTGTGCTTTGTGAAACTTGTATTAAGTGTTTCTCCTGTTGATCTATCTTATGGGGATTAAATTCTTGGACCCAGCCAGGACCCTGAGAGGATGGAGGTAGACTTTTCCCACCCCTACAGGGTTCCAAGCCAGGTTGTCTGGACAAAGGAACCCAATTCCCTTGAGGGGGGAGGGCTGTCTTTGCTTGTAGGCCCTTGCCCTATAGAAGGGGCTTGGCATCACAGTTACTCTAGGAGAATGTCCAGTCCCAGCTGAAATGAGTCCTGCCATGCCCAACTACTAAATGATGAAGCTTCTTCCCAGGGTCACAACTCCAGGAATGAGGAATGCCTTGTCCTCAGGCCTGCGGCCCAGCTGAGCCTCTCTGGGATCCTATCAGAGTCACTGTAACTGATGTCTCCACTCTAACAGGGCTCCCAGAGCAGAGACCCTGCGTGATGTCATTCTGGCCTGCCAGGATCCTTGCACTTTTAAGTTAGGGGCAGTTTCATTCCTGATGGCGTTACACCTACAGGCAAATCAGATCCCAGAACGAACAAAGCTGACAGCCTGCTCTATGGGGCATACAACCCCAGGTACAGATTATAGACAAGGAAGGAGGGAGGAGCTTAGATGAAAACCCCTCCCTGACCCCTTTCCACTAAGTACTCAGGGGTAGCAAAACATCCAGGAACTTTGAGTTCTGGGTCAGCTGGGACAGCTGCAGGGACAGCGTCCTGTTCCTGCCTTCCCTGAGTTTTCTGTTAGGTGTCACCAAACACATTCCTACCCAAAGAAACCATCATATAGGGCCTTACTGAAAAGGTTAAAACATGCATATTCTGGGATGGCCACCATGCAAGCGAAAGGACCTTGAAAAACAGCATATGCAAGATCACTCTGACCCTGTGCAAGACTCTCCCCGTACGAGAAGGAAAAACAGCATCCTTATCCTCTGGGCTAGAAGCTGCAACCTCAGGAACACTGCACAAGCCTCGTTAGAGTCACTCTTTCTAGTCACATTTTCACAGTTTATTCTCTTTGTTCAATCCAGTATTTAAGTAGTGGGCGCTAGCTGTTTGCTCGGGTCTGCATTTCTTTATGAGGGCATAAAGAAGTTTCCCATGCCGCCTGAAACTTGCAGTATGCTTTCCTCCTATTCATCTATCTTGTGTCAATTTAATTCTCGGACGCAGCCGGGACCCCTAGAGGATGGAGGTGGAGTTCTTCTGCCCTTACGCTGCAAACAGTCTTCCAAAAGCAGGGGCACGCTTCAAAACTTTCCAAGAGACCTTGTAGGTCCTAGGGCAATGGAATCTTGTTTTCTTAAAAAGCCCTGCTTGCTTACCCTCTCGTTTTCCCCCAGGACTGTTTTCTGGGACAGGGTGGAGGCCCAAAGAGACTGCAAAGTTCAGGCCGCAAGCACCCAGCCCCCACTCCCAGGGTGTGAGCCTGACCAGGGTTCCCAACCCACCCCGCCCTATCCCCCGCCGGCGGTGGGTCCGCCCCTCCCCGTGGAGGCCTCGTGCAGCCCTGCCCGGCGGAACTAGGGGACGGGTGGGAGACGTCAGAGGGCGAGGGCGGTGACCCCGGGGCCAGAATCCTCGCAGGCGCGAGTGCAGAACAGGTTTGGGCGCGGGGCCGTGTGTGGGTGCGGGGCTGGGTGTGGGCCGTGGGTGAGTGTGGGAGGGGATGGACGCGGGCCCTGGGCCGTGTGTGGGTGCGGGCTGGGTGCGGGCCGTGTGTGGGTGCGGAGCCGTGTGTGGGTGCGGGGCTGGGTGTGGGTCATGGGTGAGTGCGGGAGGGGGTGGATGCGGGCCCTGGGCCGTGTGTGGGTGAGGGCTGGGTGCGGGCCGTATGTGGGTGCGGGGCCGTGTGTGGGTGCGGGGCTGGGTGCGGGGCTAGGCTCGGGGACGTGTGTGGGTGCGGGGCCGTGGGTGGGCGCGGAGCCGGGGCTGGCGGGGCAGGCGCAGGCTGCTGCAAGGGGGCCTCGTGGATTCTGGCCCCGGCGCGAGGGCTGGCCCCGGACGCACGAAGTGGATTCTACTTAAAAAAAAAAAAAAAAAAAAAAAAAGCTGCGTTGCGTTTTCCTTCCCTCCACGTTAGCAACTGCATCCTGTCCGAGGTCCCCGTTCATATGGCCTTTCTTCCAGCGAGCGCACACTTAGCTCACAGCGGGTTCACACCCACTCTGTGTTTCCAGCGTGCGCGCAAGCGGAGCGCGTTCCCTGAAGGACAGGCCCTGAGTCACAGCCGCAGCCGCAGAAAGCGGAAACCGAGCTGCAGTGCTCAGGGGATCCCCGTAGATTTCCAGCAGGCTCAGACACAGGGTCACCCACACCAAGGAAACAGGTCAAAAAAAACCAGGACTTGTACGCTGTGGAGGGTCGAGGTCTCGCCTAGGTCTTGGGTGTGGGTAGACACACGCTCGCAGTTTTCCTTTCCAGCATCTCGGGGAGCTGTGCTTGGTGCCGAGGTGACACGAAGAGTGATTGCGCCGCCCTACAGAGGCAGTGGCGGGACGCTGAGCTGGGGCTGGGAAAGGCCGGGCCCAGGGCTACCCCTCCGGAGGCCCCGGGAGAGCAGGTGTGAGCTTCGCCTCCCGCCGGGCAGCCAGTTCAGGAGAAAAATATGCAGCTTTTATCTAAACAAAATATTTCATTTGTAAAGGGCTTTCTCCACACAGACTTTCTAGCCACGTCAGGCTTTGACCTCCCAGCCCCCCAGATTCAGCCTTGGGACCCAGCGTCTGCTGTTATTTTTAGTAGAAGTATAAAAAGAATCTCAAAAAGTTTTAGCTCTGGAGAAAGCGTGAAAACAGCTGGTGCATTCACATACGCCACTTGAGCCGCTCCTAAGGAACTCCAGGAGATCAGAAAGCAATACAAAAGCCAGAGCATTGCATGTGAGGACGGGTTGGCGGGTGGCCTTTGGGTCCCTGCCTTATGGGTGATTTTCGTAAACGGCGCATTAGAGATGAGTATCACCTGGATCACATTTTTAGGTTGAATTCCCCCATGGAGGGCCCCATGGAGGGCACTTTAGCAATACACTTCCAAATAAGAATGTAGATTTCAACAATTGTAGTGAAGTGTTTGCCAGACTCATCTCAGAAAAAGACGTCAGCGAAAGGCATTTATTATCTTCCTAATGTGTGTCTGGCACTGGGCAGACACTGTAGAATACTATCTTGATTAGAGTCTCAAGGATTTTGTAGCTAAAGTCCTTTACAAATAAAAGTATTCAAGTATAATCTATTATAAAGACTCTTTCCCCCACTTTGGGGATATACGGTGTGATCGATTCGTTGGTCATACCAAAACTGTTAACTTCTGTTTTGGAGGAATTAACACAGAAATCCCAGGCTTAGTAAATCAACACCGAAGTTCAGAAGTTCAGAGTAGTTTGTCTTGGGAACAAAGTCCTTCCTAGAACGAAGAGGCATTTAGAGGGATTCCTGGTGTTAATGGGATTATTCAAGATATACCTGAGACCAGATAAATATTTGATGATTTTGCAAAGCACTAGGATTTCTTTGCAGTTTTTCTTGGGCTGACGTTTTCCCCCATGGGGTTTGGACTTTGTGGCTTCATCAGATTTTGCAAATGAAGGAAGGCTGGGGTTTCCCAAGAGTGTGCTTGTGCAGGAAACAGCAGACTAGTGAGGTTTACAGGAGGGGTGTGTGTGCGTGTGTGTGTGTGTGCGCTCACGCCTGCCTGTGGGATGGGGGTGGCACAAGAGAGAAAGATGTGGGTTACAAAGCTGCCATCTAGAGGCTAGAGGAGACTTCCTGCAGAGTATATAATGCAATCTGCAGCCAGCAGAACTCACAGTTGTTGCAAACTGCTCAGCGCTAAGGGAGCGCCAGCGCACAGCGCAGCCAGGAAGGCAAGCCAGCCCAGCCAGCCCAGCCAGCCCGGCCATCCCCGAGGTAAGGAAGCGGTGCCTGGGCACCTCCTTGGGAAGAAGGCATGGCTTCTCCTCTTAAGCCAAGTGGTCTTTTTCAAAGGACTTCTTTAAAATCGCTGAGATGGGTGCTTTTGAGTCTGTGGGTCTGGTTTCCGAAAACTCAGGCTCACGTAGCTCCATTGCAAAGTGCTTCTGTTAATTCAGAGGGCTTCACCTCTCGCTTTAGAAAGCAAAGGGCAGTATTCTTAAGTCACTTGCAGAAGGAAATTTCCATGTGTGTTAGGAGTCTGGTGTTTATTTGCTGTGTGGCTGTTTAAGCTCCAGTAAGCAGGGGAACTTCGCAAGAACACAGAGTATCCATTCTGCCTCCCCAATTTGGCACAGGGATTAGCTTGGCACCACAGTTTACCTGTTTTGCTTCTAGTGTATTAGTTTGGAAACAGATGAATTTGGCAGTAAATACGTAATTCCAGAACGATGAACACTTTATTAAGAGGCATCCTTAAATGAAGCAGAAAACTGCTGAGAATCTTTGTGAGTCCAAGATATACTTGAATTCAGTACTTTGGGGGATTTACCAGAGTCTGTAAGTCCGGAAGCTACAAACATGAATGTTAAATATAGCCCGATCTTCTCCTCTGTTCACGGCATGCTTGATAATCTAATTTGAGTATTCTCTTAGAAGGTGTTAAGTCCAACTTCAACTAGGGGAAAGAAAAGCATACACCCGAGTCTACTATTTTGCAATTTAAATATGCTCTTCAGGTAAAATGTGGATCTTGTTCAATTTTGTTGCCATGTGCAAAGATTCAGGGAGTGACTGAGAGTTAGCTTTGGGGTGAGGTCAGGGATGGATGCTCAGCCAGGACTTGTAACTTCCAGAGAGAATGAGAAGTTGTAAAAGTCAGACTGGCTGTCTCTCTTTCTCTCTTCCTCTTTCTTTCTTTCTTTCCTTTTGCTCACAACAGGATTACTTAGTTTTTCAAAAGTGGGGGAGAGCCTCCTTAAATGGTTTACAGCCCTTTGAAGATATTTGGTGCAGTGACATCCCCTGAAACTTCGGTCTGCAAAGTCTCAACGTGGAAACATTTTCCTTTTCTTTTTAAAGGCAGATGCTGCCTTTGTGTCACTTTATTTATTCCAGGAAAATTGTGGACATCAGCGAGGAATGCCTAGCAAAGAAAGTGGAGGCTGCTGACTTCTGTGCTTTAGCTTTCCATAGATTTTAAATGGATAAACTCCTCATCTTTCTTTCATCAGAATATGAGCTTTCCCCAGATGGAAAGCCTTTTTCTAAAGCAAAGTTGCACATGGGAGCTCTAGCTTGAAAACAATTTGCTCTTTTTTCCCCAGTCTCTGCCATAAACACTTGAATGTGCACACAACTGCAGAGCTTAATGCCACAACCGCCAGGAGACTGGGGGGAGGGGGAGAGCTGCCCAGGATGGGGGTGGAAAAGCAAAGGAAAATGGAGAAATGGCTGTAGTTTGCTGCCCATCAGCTTTTTTTTTTTTTTTTTTTTTTTAACTTTTAGGGGGCATGTGCTGCAGTTGTAGTTTTAAAAAAGTTCTGTAAAGTATTGCTAAGGCAGCATGCTTGTGTGACACAGAGGCTGGACTCTGTGTGTTTCCCCCGTATTAACAGCAAGTCGTTGAGGAGTTGAGAAGGTATTATGATTTCTAATCAGGCCCAGAACAGGCCAAGGATAGGCTTTCTGAATGAAAAAAAAAAAAAAAACCAAAAAAAAAACCCTACTTAATTAGGAACAGTGGCTTTTTGTGTGATCATTTTAGGGAGAGAGCTCCTGTTTTCAAGTTGATGTGAGGGAAATTGGTTGAAGTTACTCAAACCTGAGGCTGAAGGGCAGTCACTTTATAAACCTTAAGAGCAGCTGAGGGGAAAGAAGAAGACCTCAAAGATTTCAGACCTTTGGATTTTTCTCAGTGATATTGTAGAACATGAATGGAATTTGGGGCCAGAAGGCATTTGTACCTTTAAACCAGGCAACCAAGGAACTTGGTTTTACTCTTAGGAGCCAGAATAGTATTAAAATGCCTTCAGTTGGATTGCACGTGTGTGGGTATAAGTTAGAAAGAAACTAAAGATTGTGTCATGTCAGGTGTTATTAAAGTCCAGGAAAGAAAAGACATAGCCCTAGGACACATATTTGCTATTAAAATAAAAGCAAGCAAGCCAGAAATAGACAGATCATGACAGGGAGGGGTGGAGGGAGTGTCCCTGATTTTGAATTCTTGATGGTTTCCTGCAGGGACTAGTTGATGCTTTTATCTACTAATTTGGATTTTTTTTTTTAAATTGCTTTGGTATTAAAGCGATCAGGGAATTGCATAATTTTATGGTAATAATTTTAAAGAGCCACAAGTAGTTTTGGAAGCAGACTGTGTTTTGTTCCAGGCACTGAAAGAGTGGAGGGGGGCCGAGACTATCTCAGGTGGCCTTGAACCACTGCTGGCAAAGGGACAGATAATGAGGCCAGGGCAGTGTGGGGAACTTTGCGTTGTGAAGGCTGGGTCAGCCAGATAGCAAGCATCTTCTGCTTTTCCTGCTATCGCAGATATGTGGGCATGTGGATGTCCTCTCTCAATTGTCTATGCGGAGCCTAAGGTTACAGAGTCCTCCTGGGAACCCCATTGTGTCTGGCTGAGGGCGGGGGGTAAGGAGGCTCTCCTAGCCTGGCTGACCTCCCACTGCCTTGTCCTCATCCTAAGCTGGGTGGGAATCAGGGCTCTGATTACACTGGGCCAGCCCAGACGGCAGCCTTTGTTACGTGGGAATCTCTGGACCTGCTCTTGTGGGTACAGCTTTGCTTCCCTGATGGGCAGCTGAGCACAATAGACCAGTTCAGGTTTCTGGACGTGGGATTTATTTGATCCACCAAATCCTTAAAGTGGACGAGGATGTCCCATGTGTTTGTGTGAAGTATGTCTAAGGACCCTGAGAAGAGGTGGCCTGTATCTGAATCAGGGTATAGAGTCTTCTGTAGTTATTATTTTTTGAGTTCTCAAGTAATTCAAAGCAGGTATGTACTTGCATGAAATAAGATCACTCATGGTCACTGGTGAATGTGTAGTTGAGACTGTTTTCCATTTGCTGGCAGCAAAGGGGACAGACAGCCCCCATTCTACTATCAGCCCTAGAAGACAGTCACAGAGAGTCTGCCTGGGCTGAAGCTTCCCTGGCCTTCTCCCCTAGGTTGCTTGGTTAGCTTCTCCATAGATTCAATGTAGCATTGGTTAAAAACACACAGACACAGAGACACACACACACACCCCCCACACTCAATGATGTGCAGTTGCCTAATGGTTCTTCAGGGGTAGTGTGGATTCTCCTGATATAAATTGCACACTCAGTGTAAGCAGGGGCTGGCCTCATGGAAGAGGTGGTGTCTGCTCAAAGAGACCAGAGCGTGAGCTTTTGTACCATGATTCCTACTGGAGAGTCTCTGGAGATGGTGGAAGGGGGAGAGAACTCTGTTCTTAGCCACAACCCCCGATAACCCAATCTCTTCAGCTTGCCTGGCCCCAGTTTCCAGGTGTGCAAACAGTGAGAGCCACTGTCCCAGCTCTTGTCTGGGACAATACCGAGTTTCTTCATGAAATTCTCTTATAGGACACAGGTCTCATATTGCAAGCCAGTGAAGGAGGCAGAGGTCCTGCAGGGTGCAGAGGGCCAGAGGGCCCCTCGTTTCAGAGCTGGTCCCAGGGCCCAAGGCCTGGCCTGAATTACCTTATCTGTACCACTGTAGAGGGTGACATGTGTGCTGCAGCCTGGTCTGCACCCCACTGCAAAGCCACCTGTGGGGTTCCTATCACCTCCATTCTCAAAGCCTCTTCTGCCCCAAAGCCCTCCTTGCTCTAGACCTTCCTGGCTCCTGCATGGACAAGCCCACGCCACACTTCCTCGCCCACCCTTCAAGGCCCAATTCTTACCTCCATCTGCCCTTTGTGGAGAGTCCTTGCCTCAGCCAGGCTGGGTGGCTCCACCCATGGCTGCCTTCCTGGAAGATCCTTGATTGCCCCTACCTCCTTAAAGGCCCCCCAAACCCCCCAGAGTGGAAACCCCTCATCTTCCTGCCAAAGGGGCAGGCACCACCTTGCTCAAGCCTTGGGTGTGATGGGCCTGGGTGCTTCCCAATTAGCCGGAGGGGTCTCGGGGGTTGAGGGGAGATGTTTCTGGATTGTCGTCCTCACGCTCCTCGGAGCAGTGCCCACTCGAATAGGAGGCTCTCTGCCAGCACCAGCTCGGTGGCAATTTCAGAAAAATCTCTCCTGGATGCCTACGTCCGCTGCTGGCCACAGTCGCTGGTCTCAGAGGGGCATGATTAACTGCTGGCTCATTGAGCACCTACTATGTGCTGTAGCTGTATAGCTGTATAGCTGTAGCTACACAATATTACAGAAGACTTGGTTGGGGGTATGGGGCTAGGCAGGAACAGGCAGAGGGGGAAGAAACCTGAACAACTCTATGGTACAAAAGACAACCCATAGCAGAGATGTGCAGTGTTGGGCCGGAAGAATGTGGGAGCGTCAGAAGGGCAGAGGGCATCAGTTGGGAAGAGTCTGTGGTTGGAGACTGCAGACATACACAGGGCAGTTTAGGGGAACACTGGCCGGGTGCCTGAACACGTGGCGTTCTCTGGAAGGAACTAACCAGGGTGAGGATATGCTGATTGCATACTCAGCCATCACCCACGGAGGCCCTAAACCTGAGTACCTCTAATTCTGGCTTCACCCCCAGCTTGCAGAGTGAGCCCAGGCAGACCGTTTGGATGCAGCTAAATACCCCTGGCTGCTTGCTGCAGCACGGTCGTTGTCAAGGATACTTGGTTGATGAATAAAACATCTCAGAAAGGAGAGATGCATCTCCCATAAAAGTCCTGCGATTGACAAGAGGAGCCCCAGTACCATCTCAGCTGTGAGTCACACAGGAGTCCCTTTGCAGGCCATAGGCTAGCAAGGATGGAGGGCTAGACAGATGCTTGCCCACCGCTGACCACGGGAAGCTCTCTTTCTGTCACTGCAACATGCGACAAGGCCACTGAAAAGGGGACCTCTGTACGAAGGAATGGATGGGCTAAAACAGAGAAAGTGCTGGGAAAAAGGGAATGAAAACTGACGTTCACTGCTTTGCCTTCTCCTTTGGGTCTCTGTGGTCCAGGAAAATGGAACAGGAACCTTGATTGTTCTGCGGACCGTTCCTCCCTCTATTAAAATTTACATAGTTCTTGATGTCAAATTTCAAATCACACAGAAGTTTATAGAGCAAAAACGACAAGCCTCCTTTTGTTCCCTCCTCCTTCCCTCCCGGCCCCAAATTTTAGACTTATCGCAGGTCTTTTTCTATGCCTTCGTGCACATATATTTACATACAGAAATACACAAATGTAATTTTTGTGTTTCCTTCTGCACAGCTGGGATTGTGCGGTGTGTGTGTGTCTCCACGTTGTTTTTCACTGAACATCATGTCGTCACTCTCCCTGTGGATGAAGGGAGGCCTCCCTCTCACAGCTGTATTATATTCCAGACAGCAGAGATACCAGGCTTTACTGAGTCATGCCTCTATTGAGAGGCATTTACGTCGCCTCCACTGTTTGCTCGTAAATAAATACTGCTTTAGAAAACATCAATTTGTATCATCATCATCAAACCGGAAAGAAATATCTTTTGTTCTGTGTCCCTGCCTCCTTTCTTCCACCACCTGGAATCTTTTATGCAGAAACCTTAAAACCTAAATCAGAAGTGAGTCTCATTCCCCTGCCCACCCTGGTGTAGGCACTGAGGCCATATACACGCAGGCAGTGGGCAGGTTTGATTCACATCCAGACATGTTTCTTAGACCCTGGCCTCAAGCGGGAATGGAATTGCTGGTTGATTCCAGCAGAGGGTGACTGGTCTCAGTGGAATGAGGATGTCTCCTTCAAGCCCTGTGGTTATCTGCCGTCCCAGCTTTCCAGCATAAACAGAACTGGGCACAAGCTGAGAGGCAGTAAGAATGTAGACAAGGACCCAAGGGCTGGCCCATCCAGATTTGTGCGGAATGCAATCAGCTCTTTCTGTATGGGATGAGGTAATCCCTTACTTTTGCTTGAGGGGAGCTGTGATTTCTGTGCAGGGCCCTCCGGGGGTTCATTAGAGGCCTCCCTCCCTCTCTCCACTTTCAGATTTTGCAGAGAGCTTTGTCACCAGGCCTTTGGGAACCAGGGGCCCAGGGTACACATTTCATAGTTTGCCCTATGAAGCTTTTGTTCATATCAGGCATTCTGAGAGTGTCACTTGTTAAGATCTAAGCAGGTAATTTAGGAAGATTCTGTGCTCCAATGGCGGACGCACACCATCAGTGAATGGTGCTCCATGAATGTGGGCCCTGCCCGCCCTAGACGTCCTGCACACAGGCTGGGGCGGCTGGAGCCTTTGTCGCAGACCGCATTCCATGTTACGTGGCCGTTCCCTACTTTGAATAAGGGGATTGTCCTTGTCAAATAATAATCTGTTTTCTGGAAACAGCCCTTGTTTGTTTCTGAAACCTAATGCGTGAAACATACTGAAATGACAAAAGGCTGAGCCATTGTATGACATTTTTGTTTTTTTTGTTTTTTATCTTCAGCTTCCATTTAAATTTGCGGAGGACCTGATGACTGCACCGTCTGCTTAGACTTTCTTGTCTCTGTACTTTCCTTCCTTTGTCTGACCAGTGGAGCCTTTGGTGGTGGGAAGGGAGAGGCCGTCCAGGCCCCTAGAGGAAAGCAGGTGATCAGGGCGTGGGCCTCTGGTTTCATTTCCTGGATGGTCTCAATGTGGGGTGCTGTTCCTTGGGCTGACTGGTGGTTAATGATTGAGGATCAGTGATCAGAGACTGATGATTGGTGAGCGGTGGTTGGTGGGGCAGTGAGGAGCTCCAGCCTCTGCTTTCTCATTCAGACCTTGGGGGGCAACAGCCATGCCCTTGTTGGAAGTTTCCTGCTGTACTACCCAGGAGGGGAGAGGCAAGGACAGACCCGAGGACAGCCGAGCAGGGAAGTGCCTGTATCAGAAATAGTTTTTGACTTGGAGGACCAATGGTCGCTAAGTCAAATTTTCTTCTCCCAATGGGGCAGAGGTAGAAACCCAAGGGCTGGATGGGGGTCCCTGAGCCCTTCTCTACCTCTCAGCCCCACTCTGGGCTCTGAGAATACCAAAGGCTGGTAGCTGAAGGCAGGTGAGTGTCTGTTTTGTGCTCAGAGTGGAGGACCTGGAAGGAAGGACGCACTCGAGGTATGAGAACCAGGTGTCTTCTCACTGAGTGACCCTGCGTCCTGCAGGGGCCTGTCCATGCTGAGCAGTGGCCACGCGCCTGGCCAGCCGGCACCTGCCATGTCTGTGCACTGGAGGGCGAGTGAGACCCGAGCCACAGGAATGTCTCTATGGTGGGGGAGAGAGGTGGGTGGGTTTGGGATCCAGGTTCAGGCAAACAAAGACTGAGGGTCATTTCTTTCTTTGAGGCTCCTGTGAGTGGCCCAAACCCCAGGATTTATGGCAGTTTCTGCTGAGGCTGCTGGCTGTGCCAGTGGGGACAGAGCAGGGAGCCCACGCCAGGCCCCAGCTGAGCTGCCCTCTGGACCCAGCTGCTGTCCCTGCTGCTGCCCAGCTGTGAGACCATCCTTCATTCAAGCTCTTCTGCTCTCCCGGGACTCCGGGGGTAGATGAGATCACGGGATGAAAGTGGTTTATAAACCAAGCCATGATGCAAATGAGTTTTATTTTAAGGAAATGGGGAAAAGGAACAAGGGTCATTGCACTAGAGCCATGCGGGAGAGCGAAGGTGAAATTCTTGTCTCCTGGAATCACAGGGTGGAGAGTGGAGCGTTGGCTCTGGGTCAAGGGAAGGTGGCAACAGTAGCTTCAAGGCACAGCCTGGGGCTGGCTGTCTACCCTGGGGGCAGTCTGGCAGGTCAGGGTGTCCTCAGCTGCCTGCTGCGGCAGTTCTGGAGCTGCGTCTTAGGACAGGGGTGCTGAACCTCCTGCTTTGAGTTTCTGTCCTGATCTTGACCTTGCTCACCTCCACGGGCGTGCCCCCCATGCTTAGTCATCAGAGTTTGTGGTAAGTCAGTGGTCACAGGGCTTGATTCCTCCTAGCAGGTGACTCTGAGGAAGGCCAGGTCTCCCGCTGCATGAGCAGTGAGGTTTCCTCCACAGAGGGCTTTCCGAGTGGGCAGGGGATGTGGCCGTCGTGGGAGGCCCAGCTCTCTCTGTCGGCCGTGAAAGACACTGAGCCAGGTCAGGTCACCAGGAGGGGACCCCACGGTCATTTACATCCTGCAGAGGGAAATGCCCAGAAGCCTGCCACAGGCCCCCCTCAGCAGGGTTCAAGCGAGGTCCTCTGCCTCGAGTGTTGAGGCTGCCGAGCCGAAGCAGCGAAATCTCACTTTTCAGGGATTCTGTCATGTTGTCCCAAAGGAGAAACCCATCAAACAACCCAGGCTCTGTGTGGGCTTGTGAGTCTCCCTCCACTGGGGATATTTATTACTTAGCCAGTAAGAGCCACTTTTCAAGGGGCATACAATTAAACAGGGTTCTGCTTTTTGAGGAAGGGAAAAACCGCTCCCCTTAGGCAGGAGAGTCCCCAGGGTTCTTTCTTCCTGGCCAGGGAGGGAGATGGGGGTGATGTTTTACTGAGCATCTGCTAGGGCCAAGCTCTGATTAGGCTGTTTCTTCTTATAAGTCCCCAGGGTTCTTTTTTCGCAGTCAGGGAGGGAGAAGGGGGTAATGTTTTATTGAGCAGCTGCTAGGGCCAAGCTCTGAATTAGGCCCTTTTTTTCACTTTCTGTGAGATAAGTGCTGTTGTCCTGGGGAGGAAGACACAGACAGATAAACTCTCAAGTTAAACGCTAATTAATAGAGGAGCCAGAGTTCCAACCCAGGAATGTCTGATCTTCTTGGAGCGGGCGGCTTCCCAGCTGTAGCTTCGCATGCTGACTATACCACTGTCCACAGTGCACCCTTGGGCTGATGTTTTCACTTTGCCTGACCCCCATAATTGTGCAGTGGGGTTTGGGCAGGGCTAATTGCTGACCCAGGACCATGGCCTGGAGGGATTTCAGGGCCTTCCTAGGGACGGACTGACAGTAGACAGCCCGTCAGTCGATCTGGAGAAATTGGTGCCAGATGACAGTGGTACCCTGTGGCTGAATTCTGGCTGGGAGTTAAATGGTGATGGAGTGTTGGCCTCACCTCAGGTCAGCAGGGAAAACAGTTGGGAAAATCGTCAGCCCTCCTGAAATGCAGCAGGTGGTGATCTTTGTGCTTTGGGTCTTGGCACACTTTGCTCTTGAAGCAGTTGAACAAATAAAGGAATGGAAAAATAGGTGCTGACCCAGAGCTTGAGACAGCTGGTTGGCTGCCCTTCGTCGAAAACTACCACACGGCCAGCTCAGAGTCTTCAGGTTTGGGGTGCAGACAAGCTGCGGGGCACCCTGCATAGGCTCACTGTGTTTGTAGGGGGTTTATGACTTCACGCTGGGGCTGCCTGACACCCAGGTTGGCCTGTGAACTTAGCAGAAAGGTAAAAAGTGCTGAGTCACATTTTAAATGTGAATGTAGAAGAGGATTTGAAATGCTTTCATTAAGACACCAAAGCAGGACACTTGTAATATAGCAGTGCCAGGAGTGGACAACCCTGTCATTCTTTGGGGATGTAGATAAAATAGCTCCACTGTCCCCTGCTGAGAGCGAGCGGGCCGTCATCTTGGTGGCTGGGGCTCAGCCACCTGACATTTCTTTGGCCCCCGTACTGTGTTGTTGATTTCACACCCGGGGCACAGCCAGGCTGACGGTGTCTTGAGAACACAGCCATAAAAAAAACGAAGAAAGCAAACACAGTTTCTGTCTTGGAGTACTGCACAGATTTAGATTTGGGGTATGTTTTATTTTGTTTTGGAAGTCCTATTATGGATGTTTTCTTTTCTCCCTTCTTTGCAAAGACATTACAGAGCTAAACCAAAACAGCTGAGCCTGTCAGGGTCCTGGAGAAGCATTTTGCCTGAAACTTGAGTTTTTCCTAATGAAGTGACTTTTCCATCTTTTTCCTTTGCTTTTCTTGTAGGTCATTCGATCGCTCCCCTCAGCACGATGGACCTGCATCTCTTCGACTACTCGGAGCCGGGGAACTTCTCGGACATCAGCTGGCCGTGCAACAGCAGCGACTGCATCATGGTGGACACGGTGATGTGCCCCAACATGCCCAACAAAAGCGTCCTGCTCTACACACTCTCCTTCATCTACATCTTCATCTTCGTCATCGGCATGATTGCCAACTCCGTGGTGGTCTGGGTGAACGTCCAGGCCAAGACCACAGGCTACGACACACACTGCTACATCTTGAACCTGGCCATTGCTGACCTGTGGGTTGTCCTCACCATCCCGGTCTGGGTGGTCAGCCTCGTGCAGCACAACCAGTGGCCCATGGGCGAGCTCACGTGCAAGGTCACGCACCTCATCTTCTCCATCAACCTCTTTGGCAGCATCTTCTTCCTCACGTGCATGAGCGTGGACCGCTACCTCTCCATCACCTACTTCACCAACACCTCCAGCAGTAGGAAGAAGATGGTGCGCCGGGTCGTCTGTGTCCTGGTGTGGCTGCTGGCCTTCTGTGTGTCTCTGCCAGACACCTACTACCTGAAGACCATCACTTCTGCATCCAACAATGAGACCTACTGCCGGTCCTTCTACCCCGAGCACAGCATCAAGGAGTGGCTGATCGGCATGGAGCTGGTCTCCGTCATCTTGGGCTTTGCAGTTCCCTTCTCTGTCATCGCTGTCTTCTACTTCCTGCTGGCTAGAGCCATCTCAGCGTCCGGCGACCAGGAGAAGCACAGTAGCCGGAAGATCATCTTCTCCTACGTGGTAGTCTTCCTTGTCTGCTGGCTGCCCTACCACGTCGCGGTGCTGCTGGACATCTTCTCCATCCTGCACTACATCCCCTTCACCTGCCGGCTGGAGTACGCCCTCTTCACGGCCTTGCACGTCACGCAGTGCCTGTCACTGGTGCACTGCTGCGTCAACCCTGTCCTCTACAGCTTCATCAATCGCAACTACAGGTACGAGCTGATGAAGGCCTTCATCTTCAAGTACTCGGCCAAAACGGGGCTCACCAAGCTCATCGATGCCTCCAGAGTCTCAGAAACAGAGTACTCTGCCTTGGAGCAGAGTACCAAATGATCCGCCTCGCAGAGGCGCTGGGACCGGTGTGCTTGCTTTTGAACAGGCCCTGCGGTTTTCTAGAGCAAAGCAAAGTAGCTTCGGGTCTTGATGCTTGAGTGGCGTGAAGAGGGAGGCACGTGTCCCCGTGCGTCCGTTCTCTTTCTCTTGACAACGGGGCAGCCGTTTGGCTGTGCATGCCGACAGTCTGCAACAGGCAGAGCTGCGTCGTGCGGCAGTGCTGGGCATCGGAGCCAGCTGAGGACAGGCTTGCCTGGACTTCTGTAAGATAGGACTTTCTGTGTGTCCTGCCTTGTTTTTATATGGTGATTCGTATTTAAATTTTAAGACTTTATTTTCTCACTCTTGGTGTACCTTATAAATGTATTTGAAAGTTAAATATATTTTAAATATTGTTTGGGAGGCATAGCGCTGACGTATATTTGGATCGTTGTAGTTTTAAGGTTAGTTTGACTTCAGTTTTGACTAAGGATGACACTAATTGTTAGCTGTTTTGAAATTTTATATATATAAGTATATATAAATATATAAATATATGCCAGTCTTGGCTGAAATGTTTTATTTACCATAGTTTTATGTCTGTGCGGTGTTTTGCACCGGCACGGGATATGGAAAGAAAACTGCTCTGTTATGCAGTTTGTGACATTAATAGTATTGTAAAGTTACATTTTAGAAAAAACACAGAAAACTGTCCTGGCCTGCAAATCGGTGCACACAACGAACAATCGCATTTCTGAATCTCAATTTGTAAGTTATTTTTTTAAATAAAGATTTTTTGTTTCCTAAAAATGCATCAAGTCTCAGTTTTAAAAGTGTGTTTCGGCATTTGGGTAGCATGCGTGATAATACATAGATACATGCAGCATACACAGGCCAATTGAATGAACATGTTTAGAAAAAGAGTGCTACCATGAATCAAAAGCCACCAGGCTAACTTGTTTGAAATGATATAAAAAGAAAAACATTTCAGCATACTGTGTGGGTTTTATCTTTTAATTTTCAGGCAATAACGTGTTTGCGGGGGGGAGATGATTGCTAGGGTGAGCTAGATGGTCATGGAGAGAAGGCTGGCGCAGAGAAGGTGCCACCTGCTGTCCAGGCAGGAGCGTTTCGGGGTGTGGGACCAGTGTCCTCATCTGTACCACCTGTGTGCTGTCCAGGCAGGAGAGTTTCAGTACATGGGACTGGTGTCCTCATCGGAATCACCTGCGTGCTCCTGAGCCTGTGGCACAGCCCCTTATGTCTCCTCTGCTAAGGTAAACACCTCCAGGGACAATACTTCCTATTCAGAGTTTTCATTTAAACTGTAGGGATCAGCTACCCTCTTGAGGCCACACAACGAGGGAATCCCCAGCTTGTGCCTGCCCTTACTAGTGGCTGGAAATAAAGGGTGCTCTCAGAATGGCTAGTGCCTGCTGTGCCCTCTCTAACTCGACCTGGAGCCACAACCATGGCAGAGACCAGAGATGCCAACAGGCAAGACAGTTGGGCAGAGGCTCAGAGAGGGGCTGGGCTCCTAGCACTGCCCTCACCACCTCCACCTCTGCCAAGACCTCTCTGCACAGAGAGCTGTTTGCCAACACAAAGGCAGACCCAAGCCAGAAGCTTGTCTCACCTGTGAGCTTGGGGCGTGCTACTAGGTAGGAAAGCACCTATGCATGTCCACACTCCACAGACCCACAGTGGGCAGCCCTGCAGTCCCCAGTGGCCCACAGACCAGGGGCTCCTATTTCCTGCAAAGGGCTTCACAGCCTAGAGTTTTGAAACGAGGGCTGTAACTTACCGGAAATATGTTCTTGATACTCTACACATCTTCAGGTGCATATACACTTGGTCTTCAATGGGATTCTGGTCAGATAATAGTAATGTAGATTGTGGGATAACAGCATACAAATAGGCAAAGATACCAAGAAGAAGGGAAAAGAAGAGAGGGTAGGATGGAAACATAAAATTGGGAAAGTTCTTGACCCAAATATGGGTTCCTTGACAATAAAAATGGATTGCATCTGTGCTGTGAGCCTTCTAGGGGTTCAAGTTCAGACAGAAACACACTTTTCAAAGTGAGTGGGGGGCGGGGGGCATCCATTGCAGTCCACACACTCAGCCTTGCAATAGATGGAACACTAAAAAGGCATTTAACCGAATTGCTATTGTGAGACCCCATCGCAGTCCATCTGGCGGTCTACCCCATGCCCTTCCCTAGACTTTCAGTAGGTTCCCAGGGGCTGACAGTGCTGGGGTGGGTGGGGGTCTTTCAGGCTGTCTGTCCACACAGATGTCTGAGGGGTCCACTGCCTGTCGGTCCTTCTGCAGGGCTCCTCTGCCACCCCTGTTCATTCGGCTCTTGCTGCTGTTTTTGCCTCGCTGGACCATGAGACTGGTCCCGGACCTTTTCTGTTTTTCTGCTGCTCTGTAGCCTGGGGGCTGTCCCCGCTGCCTCCTCCCACCCTGCAGTGGAGGAGGTAGGGAGGAAGGGTGACTCTGAACCAGTTCTGAACTCACCAGGTGGAACCCTTTGCTCTGGGGGGATTTTCCATTTCCCACAGGGCCCAGGGCACCATGCCCTGCTGTCCCAGACCGTTCAACGTCCCTGGGGTCTGCTGTCTGCAGGGGCAGGCTCCAACTCAGGAATGCTCCAGTGACTGTGTTCTCTCTGTTCCTTCTAGAAATCCCCTTCTTTGTCTTGCCTAGGGTTGGAAGACTCGCTGGCTTATTCTCAGTTATCTGGACTCAGAATCTCTTTCCTTTGATTTCCACTGCAGGGTCCTTCCCTAGAGCCAGGCAGAATAACAGAGGCCGGATCAAGGGGCACAGAGTGTCTTGAGGGGAGGAGAGTTAATATTGAAAAAAAAAGCCCCACCCTATGACTGTGGTGCAGAGGAGGCAGAGGGCATTGTAAGCTGCTTGTGGATATGGGGTGGGCCTCAAGGGGAGAAGGGATGGACAGGAGACCCCTGGCCGTCCTCAAATCCAGGGACCAGAGGGCCTGCAGTGCTGCCTTTGGAGGGTCATTCTTTGGCATCCTTTTCTCTGGATGGATCTTCCAAGACACTCGCCTCCTGGTGTGGTAAGAAAGCTGTTAGTGTCTTGGCCTTGGACCCCAGGAAGGATGTCTGGAGCCCCAGGCACAGGGTGGAACCCCGTAGTTGGGAGAAAAGCTGCTTTGGCTTTCTTGATGGTGCTTCCTGGAGCCTCCTCCCACCCCAGGGAGACGGGAACATTTTCCTCTCTATTACTGTCTGACACTCTGCTCCTGTTTCATGGTCGAAATGCCCAAGGCATGGCGGGCAGTGGGCAGTGGAAGGCCACCCCCAGCAGCCCGGATGGCAGCCTGTCATCAGTGGGTCAGTGTTAAATGCTTTCCATCTGGGTCAGTGTATGAGCCGCTAACCTTGATTGTACCCCTGGTTCCCTGCATGTGAAGAAGAAAAGTAATGCTGCTGAAAATGGCAGATGGAAAATCCTCTGGGCACAAAGGAATACAATCTATTTGCTGCCTGATGGCTTTTGGTCCTTCCAAGAGTCTCGCAGCAACCTGGGATGAGACCCCGCTGATATCTGTGATCAGATCTGGCAGGGCAGCAATATGTTTTAAATCCTCTGTAGCTGACACTTCCTGGGGTCTCTCCAGGAGGCAGGAGCTCTAGGGCATGGTCCCTTTTATTAGGAATATGGAAATTCTGCCTTATTGGGCTTCTTCTCCGAGGACATTGGCTATATATACATCATAGTTCTGGGAGACTTCACATGTAGGCTAAGCACAGGTATCTCAGGCCTCAGGAGAAATCTGGGAAGCTGCGGATCTGCACTGATGGGATGGCTGATGAGGAGCATTCCCAGAGCTTCCTCCTGGAGGTATGGGCTTTCACCCCTAAGTGCCAGGGATACCTCTGCATGGGTCTATGTCATTGAGATTTTAGTCCTTCAGGGGTGCTGGTTTCAGGTGGGCTAAATGCTTTAAAAGCTCAATCCACTCTTATAGAACATTTCAGAACATTTCCCACTTCCTGTTTCTCAGTCTTGGATTTCCCAAGAAGAGCTCCCTGGTGGTTTGCATTTATGCAGGGCCTGCTAAGATCCCACAATCTCGATATCAATGACATTTGATATAGAACAATATTAGTCTGAATATCTGAATGAGTTTTGATAGGACATTAAATCACTCGTATATGGTTGGGATTTACAGGGGTTCATTTGTTTGAGGATGGCTGAGGACGGCCTGCCTCTTGCATAAACTCTTCTGGTAGAGTAGCAGAGTTTGCATACTTCATGCGGTCTCTTACATGTGCACAGACGGGTGCACATGCCTGGACTCACTACCATCTGTGTGACCAACACAAGCTCATGGACACAGTTTGCATGTGCATGTTTAGAACGATCCTAGTGAGAACCTGGGCCACAGGGTCGAGATCCACCTTGTCAAAGTCTCAGGCCTCTGCCAAGTGTATAGCCCAAAGAGCCATCACTGTTTACTATCCTGGGGAATGTGGGCCAGGTTTTAGCTTTGCTAAACTGTTTCTGTGTTTATAATGTTCGACAATGATAGTACTTGATTCATAGGGCAATTGCGATGATCAAATCACACAGTCTCTGCAAAATGCATGTCATGGTGCGTGGCACACACATAGTATGTCCTCAGAGAACAACAGCCATTCTGGCTGCACTCCCTGGACATCGTTTGCATTTTTCTTGAGAAGAAACAATGCATTTCAGAGAAATGGGGCAAGAGAATATCTGCCTGTGGGTGGTGGGTGAAAAGATGACGCACATCTGTTTCAAACTCATTCTAACTAGGAACAATTTGCACCCCCAGGAGACATTTGCCAATGTCCAGAGACTTTAGTTGTCCCAACTTGGGGTGGGGAATGCTAATGTCATCTTGTGAGTCAAGGCCAAGAATGCTGCTGGACAGCCAGTGGTGCACAGGACAGACCCCAAACAGAGAATTACTGATACGGCTTAGCTGTGTCCCCACCCAAATCTTATCTTGAACTGTAGCTCCCATAATTCCCACGTGTTGTGGGAGGAAGCCGGTGGGAGATAATTGAGTCATGGGGGTGGTTTCCCCCATACTGCTCTTGTGGTAGTGAATAAGTCTCATGACATCTGATGGTTTCATAAGAGGTTTCCCTTTTTGCTTGGCTCTCCTCTTCTCTTGCCTGCTGCCATGTAAGACTTGCCTTTCACCTTCCGCCGTGATTGTGAGGCCTCCCCACCCACGTGGAGCTGTGAGTTCATTAAATATCTTTTTCCTTGTAAATTACCCAGTCTCAGGTATGTCTTTATCAGCAGCGTGGAAACAGACTAACACAGTCACTGAGTCCCAAATGTTAACTGAGTGGAGGTGGAGAGACCCTGGCCTAGGATAAAGCCAACTGTTAAGACACAAGCCTTCTGGATGCCATTCGCTGCCTGAGGAATTCACTGAGGGTACAAAGAGCACTTGGGGAAAAGCACTGGAGTCCTTAGAGCCACGGCTTCTCCATTTCCTGCCCCTCAACTCAGCAGAACCCTAACAGGCCAGGGCAGCGCAGACAGTCATGCAATGTGGGTTCATGCCAGCATCTCTGCGGTGCCTGAATATGTTTCAACTACAGGAATTTGGGGCATTTGCCATTTACATAAAAGATGTACTCCTGAAATAGGAGGAACACACACATTAAACATTAGTAGACATTTTAAGTGCTCTTGGGAGGTTTTAAATTTTAATTCAATATTTAAAGTATTTTGCCTAAAAAGCTCCAGAAGGAACACAGTTAGCAGACAGAGCCATGGACAGGCTGCATGAGACCAGGGTGATAGATTCAGTTCTGCTTCTTATTAGCTCCATGATGTTAGAAATATTTCTTCTCAGTTTCCTCACCCTTAAAATTACTTCTCCGCCTTCATTAAAGGATTGTGGCAGAGATGAAAAGAGAGCATGCGTGTGAATCAATGCAGTTGAGAGGGGAATGGATAAAGGAATGAGTGAAGTGCATTGAAACTTGTGTAGAGCCACATGAATGTCCCTAAACATTTTCTAAGCCTTTTTTGTTTCTGTTATCTGCATGATTCATTTTTATATTTCCCAATGCTTAACCCATGTGCTGTCTGGTTATGTCACAGTATTGCAATATATCACGCTTCTAGCCTCATTGGTTAAGGGTTTGTCTGAAGTATACGAGGGGTTCATGTCTACCTGTCTACTGCCTTAGGGCACGGTGCTCATGGCCTTTGTCTAGGCTTCTGAGATCAACAGCCCGGGGGGCAGGACCCCCGCAAAGGGGATATGGTTATCTGGATGGTATGGGAAGGGAAGGGGAATGCACGATTCTGGAGTTTTTCTTATTTTTCAAAAGCTTCATTTTTGTTGGCCTTTCATATGCTTATGCGCTCAGACCTTTCCATGTGGGATTCGGAATGGCTGACAATCATGTCACTTCTCATGATGGGTTGGGAGAAAAAAAAGTGGTGGCTTCATCAGCCATTTGTTACCCTGTAATGCTCAGAACTGGCAGAATGGAAACATCTGAATTTCCATAGTTATTTCCGGAACTAAACTGATTAAAATCATTTCCTAGGTAGGTCGGCATCTTCCCTTTAACAATTTTCACAAGAAAAGGCAAAGAGAAAGTCATTGTGGCGATGGCATTACATCTGCTTGGGTGACTCAGAATGTATGTTGGCACGGCAACATGTCATGGGGCGCGCGGCAAACATGTCTTGTCGGTGGCGGTGGTGCGCCTGAAAGGGCCCCGGGCTTCACCATGCCATGCTGGATTTGCTTCCTTTTAGCCTTTCACATGAAAGTGTTTGAAGCTAATCTTTTCATTCCTTTGCGCGGGGCTCTGATCAATAGGACGAACACATTAAATGTTCCCCCACCGTTGCGTTTCTCAGGGCCGTTGTTAAAAGTGTGGATTGTGTTTCGTGCCACACTGTCATGAGAATTTGGATTTCGTGTGGAGCCAGAAGTGTAAATGAAAAATCGTCAGTTGCCCAGCTGAGCAGACGATGAATGTCTTTCCTCGAGACGGATCCCACACTTGTTGCTGTTAATTTATTCATCCATTGACACATTCGTTCGTTCACTCACTCACGGACAAGCTTTAGTGCATTACCACTGTGTGCCCTGCTCTGTGCCTGTCTTAAAAATGTCAGAGGTGGCTGGAGGGTAATTACCTTTCTTTCCTGTTAAAATGCTCCCAGCCTAGAAGGGGAGAGGGGGAATGAGATGTAGAGAAATTGTTTTGGGGCAACATGGTGAGAAGGATTCTGAAAGCATCCTTTAGCCTGGGGGAACTGGGAAGGCTTAAAAAGAAGGAGTCCTTCCATCCTGGCCCAAGGGTGACCAGGACCTTGGAAGGCAGGTCCTGGGGACAAGGGATGGGATGGCAGGCGTCGGTTCCTGAGAAGCCATTGGTTTTGGAGGTAGACAGTTTAAGGAAAAGCGGAGGTGTCTGAGAGGCGTTCAGAAGTTGACAAACACTGACGTTTTCATTGTGCAGTAGGAGCTATTGATAGCGGGAATCAAAGGTCGTCACCGTCAATCCCAGTGAGGACAGAAAAAGAGGCTCAGGGCCAGGAAGTTGGGAAGGTGGACAGAGGCCCCTGGGCTCTGCAAGTCAATGGCTGTAGCCTCCAGCCAAACAAGCAGCTAGAAGTTTATGACTATCCGGGAATCCTGCTCAGCCAAAAATGACATCTGTCAGGTGGCTTTCCCTTTTTCTCTGGAGATTTTAGAAAGCTCTGGTTATTCTTGAGGATCTTTTGACCCCAGTTAGACTCCCGAGCTGCACCCTTGTTAAAAGCGGTGCCCACAGAGTGTGGGAGGGTGGTGAGTGACCCTCTGGAGCATTGTTCATGAGCACAAGCCTGGCCTGAGACTCGGACATCAAGGGCAGCGAGCAGTTTCCACCTCAACACCAAAGGCGGTATACCAGATTAGTGTAAATAGAACTTGCAGGGAAGCCAAATTTTAAGCCTATCAATCATGGCACTCAGCTCTTCCCTGCTGTGGAGTATACCACTGGACATGTGTTTAAAGAAGGAAGGGGCAACTCTCTGTAAGCCTGAGCTCCTCCTCATCCCTGCCTGGTGGCAGACACCACAGGCTGGCAGTGGCCTGTGCTGGTCTCCACAGCAGTTCACAAAGGAGGAGGAGACCACATTTCCATGCTGGGCTCATGGTCTCACCTGGCTAGCCAAGACCCAGTGTCTGCATCGCTCACAGTCTTACCAGGCCAGCCTAGATCTGGTGTCTCCATCACTCACCGTCTTACCTGGCCAGCAAAACTCAGTGTCTCCATCACTCATGATCTCACCTGGCCAGCCCAGACCTGGTGTCTCCATCACTCACCGTCTTACCTGGCCAACCTAGACCCAGTGTTTCCATCACTCACGTTGTCACCTGGCCAGCAAAACCCAGTGTCTCCATCACTCACCGTCTCACCTGGCCAGCTCAGACCCAGTGTCTCCATCACATTGTCCTCTCCCTGACACCAAATTTTTTAAGCCAAGGAATTTGGGTCATCTCTACACGTAAAGCCCGATCTGGGCACTGGCAGAAGTGCCTGGTGCCCAAGGCTCTCTATCCCCTGCCCTCTGCCTGGCCCTTCCCCACACGGCCTGTGCACAGGGCTACTGAAGGCTTGACTTGCACCCCTCAAGCTGTAGCCCTTGGATACTGGGAACCCTCATCATAAAGAGGGCTGGACGTGCCTTGGAGTCCCACAGTTAGTGCCTGGCAGTATGGCTGTGTAAGAGCCCAGCTCCTGTGCCACAAGGCAGGGCCAGCTTCAGGGTGTGTGTTATGCTCCGAGTCTCCCCTGGATCACACCTTCCACTGGATTTTTCCCCTCCCCTCTCCTGACTCACCCACTGTCTGACTAGGGCACTTGTCTCAAAATCCTTGGCTTAGGGCCAAAGGAAGCTCCAGGAGAAGAGAGCTCAGATGGTGTATCAGTCAGCTCAGCTGCTGCAACAGGGCATTGTGGACTGGGTGGCCTAAACACCGGAAATCTCTCAGAGTTCTGGAGTCTGGGAAGTCCAAGGTCAAGGTGCCAGCGAGGTAGGTTTCATTCTGAGGCCTCCTGTCCTGACTTTGAGGTGGCCGGAATCTCACTGTATATGCACATGGCCTCTTTGTGCAGGTGGAGACAGAATGAGCTCTTTGGTGTTTCTCTCTCAGGACACGAACCCTAATGAGTCAGGGCCCCATCCTTATGCCCTCAATTAACCTTCATTACTTCTGTAGAGGCCCTACTTCAAATATAGCCACACTAGGGGTTAGGGCTTCAACACATGAATTTTGGGGGGACACAAGCATAACAAAGAGAAAGTAATGAAGGAAATAGGAGCATTTACTGAGCATTTACTGTGTGTGGCCCCTCACATAGAGCCTGAAGTTCAACCCAGAGATGGAAGGAGCCATTGTGTGCCACCACAACCCATCCCAGACAGGTAGGCAGTGCTAGTGCAAAGGACAAGGCCACTCATTTCAGAGAGCAGGCAAACAGGGGTGGGGTGAGGGGCTGGGGGGCACTGGCCTGTGAGTAGCAGAGCTGGTGTCTGAACGCTGCTGGCCAGGGCTAAAGCCTGTGCCCAAGCGCGCTGCCTGCTGCCTCTTGCTCAGACAGTGTGAGGACTCTATTAGCTTCCTAAAGCCACCGTGACCAATTGCCACAAACTGGGTGGATTATATCCACCGAGATTCATGCTGTCACACTTCTGGAGGCCAGAAGTCAAGGTGTGGTCAGGGTTGGTTTTTCTGGAGGGTCTGTGGGATGATGGGTTCCTTGCCTCCTCCAGCTTCTGGTGTGGCCAACTAGGCTGGGTTGGAAGATGCCTCACTCCTGTCCCCACCTCTGTCTTCATGTGGCCTCTACCTCTGTCTCATTTCACACCCTGCTTCTCATCTAAGAGCAGTTGTCATTGGATTTAGTACCCATCCTAATTCCAGGATGGTCTTATCTCAAGATCTTTAAGTTAATTACATCTGCGAAGATGCTTTCCAGAGAAGGCCCCATCCTTAGGTTCAGGAGTCATATTGTTTTTGGGGACACTATTCAACCCACTCCAGGGATGTTCCTGTCCAGTAACTGGTGGACACATAGCTGTGGGCACTGTCAGCCCTACAC
Organism: Cacajao melanocephalus; assembly: GCA_963573385.1. Classification (NCBI taxonomy): domain Eukaryota; kingdom Metazoa; phylum Chordata; class Mammalia; order Primates; family Pitheciidae; genus Cacajao; species Cacajao melanocephalus. The sequence continues at coordinate 40,680 of CAUYLG010021690.1, read as the reverse complement.
ACAGGTGTGTGCATTGTCAGCCCTATACATAGGTGTGCACTGTCAGACCTACACAGAGGTGTGTGCACTGTCAGCCCTATACATAGGTGTGTACTGTCAGCTCTAAACAGGTGTGCACACTGTCACCCCCACACAAAGGCGTGTGCACTGTTAGCCCTACACGCAGGTGTGCACATTGTCAGCCCACCTCCTCCCACGCAGGGCCTTGCTTCACATGGGACCAGACACGCTTTTCCTCTCCCTCTCTTTTCCTGTTTCTTCCTTCTGTTTTCTGCGTTTCACGTTAGGGCTTTTCTCACATAGCTGCTGATGTCTGGCGATGGAGTCACATTTTAGGATGAGGTTAGAAGCCTGGCCGGAAGCTCTGTGCTGAGCTGGGCTTGGTGACCGGGGAACTTCACTGAAGTCTGGGCATATTCCCCTGTGGTCTCCCTGGATGTTAGTGGCTGAGGGGACTTCTTCTCAGGCTGGTCTATTTTTTCCGGAGAAAAATTGTTTAGTGTTCCTGGAAGTATCACCCCGATTTGAGGCATTCTGAAAAGGGGACTGGGAGGGGCATGGAGGAGCCGCACCATCCAGCGTGTAACCTTCACATAGTTCCCCTAGTTTTAGGCTTTGCTGTGTGGCCACCATCGCTTGCACCTGGTGCCCCGAAGCCCAGACTCTGGTCGGCTTTCCTCAGGGGGTGAACTTAGGTCTTCTGCCCAGGCTGGTGGGGCACGCTTTCTGACTGTTTGAAGTGAGGGCGGGATACGGGGTTTTGCATCTTTCCAGGGTCTTTGAGATCATAATGCTTTTAATCTCACCCACTGGGGCGTTGGTAGGTGTTTATATCTTGGGTTTCGTGGCATAAATAGGTTTGTTTCTTGTTGGTTTCTCCCTCTCTGGCCTTCTGATTTCATTATGGTTTTGGAAGATGACTGAAAGCAAAAATGAGAGGAAAGGGCAAATACACAATGCACATCTTTGTGTGTGTATTTCTAGTTGTTGATTGTTATTTTCTCTGCTGCCATGGTGGTGAGGTTTTGGAAAGGGAAGCCAGTGTTTGTTGTTATGGGTCATATTCTGGGTATGAAACTTTCCTTGTTCAATGGGCATCTCCTGAGTGGACCCCAACTGAGGGGATGGGAGATAAGCAACGCAGCTGGTCCGTGTTTACCAGGAAGCTGGAGCAGGTTGCCTTGTGGGGTCACCTTCTCTGCACAGTCCAGGCCTCATTGTCATTGCCCACCAGGGCTGCCGCCTTCATCTGGTCCCTCTCGTGTCTCCTTGTCAGTTTGCCTCCGACCTCGTCTTGTCCATCCAACTCACCCTTCCTGAGAAGGCTAGAGTAGTTCTCCTGAAAGTGCAGCGCCTGCGGCTTCAGTGTGCCCTGCCCCGCCAGCTGCCACCAAGTCACCACTCCTCTCATGCTTCGTAGACTTTGTGAAGCCAGCTGCTAAGCCTCAGTCAACACCCCAGAGTGTGGCCAGCAGTGCACACGTGACGTCTTTAAACCTAAAGATCGTGTTTCTGACCCGCAGTGGAGAAAGCGAGAAAGGATAATGAAGCACTTCCTTTAGGAATAGCAACTACACAACGGCAAAAATGACCAGGTTCCAGAGAGGACAGCTTGACATTTTGGGTGATTTTATGTGTGTGTATGTGTGTGTGTGTTGTGTGTATGTGTGTTGCATGTGGAGTGTGTATATGTGCTTGTGTGTGTTGCGTGTGTATTGCATGTATATATGTTAGTATGGGGTGTGTTGTGTGTGGGGTGTATGCATACATGTATATGGGGTATGTTGTGTTTGCATGGGGCATGTGTATATGTGTGTGAATGGGGTGTGTGTCTGTAGTTTGTGTGTGTTGTGCTGTGTGTGGGGTGTGTGTATATGTGCATATGTGTGTATGGAGTGTGTGTGCTGTGTTCTGTGTGGGGTGTATGTGTGTGCGCAGTGTGTTGTGTGTGTATATGTATGTGTGTGTGTGGTGTGTTGTGGTGGGTATATGTATTGTGTTGTGTGTGTGGTGTGTATGTGTGTGTGCAGCCTGTTGTGTGTGAGTATGTGTACTGTGTGTATGTGTATGTGTGTGTGCACTGTGTTGCGTGTGGGTGTATGTATTGGGTGTGCGGTGTGTATATGTATGTGTGTGTGCAGTGTGTTGTGTGTGGTGTGTATATATATGTGTGTATGCAGTGTGTGGGTGTGTGTATTGTGTGTGTAGTGTGTATCTGTATGTGTGTGTGGTGTGTATATGTATGTGTGTGTGCAGTGTGTTGTGTGTGGGTATGTGTATTGTGTGTGGTGTGTATATGTATGTGTGCGTGCAGTGTGCTGTGTGTGGGTGTGCATATTGTGTGCAGTGTGTGTATGTATGTGTGTGCAGTGTGTTGTGTGTGGGCATGTGTATTGTGTGCAGTGTGTGTATGTATGCGTGTGTGTGCGGTGTGTTGTGTGTATTGTGTGTGGTGTGTATATGTATGTTTGTGTGCAGTGTGTTGTATATATGTATGTGTGTGTACTTAGCATGTTTTTTGTGTGCATGTGCTTGCGTGTACACGTAAACACACGTATGTCAAGCGGTTGGCACCCAACTTTTTGGAGGTAACATACTGTTAAGTTGCAAAGGTAACTGCTGCACTTTTGCAAGTGAAGTGTGGAGTGCTGCTGTGTCCTGATGTCCTGGTTGTGGTGCTGAGAGTAAGCACAGCATCTGTGGCACAATCTTGGCTCACTGAAACCTCCGCCTCCTGGGCTCAAGTGATTTTCCTGCCTCAGCCTCTCGAGTAGATGGGATTACAGGTGTGTACCTCCATGCCAGGCTAATTTTTGTATTTTTATTAGAGACGGGGTTTTGCCATGTTGGCCAGGCTTGTCTTAAACTCCTGACCTCCAGTGATCCACCCGCCTCAGCCTCCCAAAGTGCTGGGATTACAGGCATGAGCCACCACACCTGGCCCAGTAACAGGTGTTTAAAGTTGCTTTTCAGTAACTAGGGGGCAGGTCCTGTCCAGTTCAAGCCAGTTGGGCCCACCAGCCCTTCAGCTTTGCCTGCTAGGGTGCCAGAAGAGTGACCTTTTGGTATCAGAGGGCCAAGACCTCAGCCCTTCCATCATGTGCCTGCGGCCATTTTCTGCACGTCTCATATGAAGAACTACGTGGCTTATTTCCACTTGTGCAGATGCCCCAATTACCTCACCTTTCCTACCTGCCAGTTACCTTTCCCCACACTTGAGACCACCTGCTTTCTATCCCATAAATACCCTGAGCTCTATTTTCCTGGAGGCAGATTTGAGATTTGTTCCCCCATCTCCTGGCATGGCAGTCTTGTGAATAAAAACTTTTCTTTTTTGCAAAACCCAGCACCGCAGTGACTGGCTTGCTGTGCACAGGCAGAACGCCCCTAGCCAGTAACAGGTGCAGGCCAACATTATTTTACGGAAAATAAACAGACATGGCAAGGGCAGGTGACTTGCTTGAGTCTCTGGTGACAGTGTTAGGATTGTTCTTGGGGTAAGGGGTTTCCGTTGAGTTAAACTCCTAGCAGCACTCCCTGAGAAAGAGTGCTTTGTAGAAAATTTGTGGAAGAAGTGCTGCATTGCATTGTGGGAAATTCCCAATACATCCTGGGTACATCTCAAGCTCTGAGGAGCCCTAGAATAAAGAAAGCCGTTTAGTTTCCTTGACCGTGGAGCCCTTCCCTTGTAGAGCATTCCAACTGGCTTGCAGAACTAGTTTAGCCTGTTGTGCTAACATTGAACACCGAGGGGTTTCCAAGGCAGCAGGGACCCCGAACGAACTTGGAAGGTTTTGAAACAAAAGAGATCTCCTAGGGCCTACGCATGGGGAGTTTGGTGTAGGAGCTCTGGGCTGGGCCCCACAATGCACACTTTTTAACACTTTCCAGGTGACTCTGATTATCATTCAGGTTAGAATAAGGACTCAGGTTCCACAAAGTCTAAGAGTCGAGTTTGGTTTTTCTTTTTAAGTCTGAGCTTCCCAGAGGCAAACTGAATAGAGAGGTCAGTTATGGTGCAAATCCATCTTAGGTCTACCCTGTGGGTAAACATCTTGGGAAACACAATCTCAAGAGAGACCCTGATAGAGCATGCCTTTTAAGGGTTGTAAAAGATGGCTTTAGGGAAGGTCATGTGACAACAGTGGCTTGCATTGAGTGTGACGGAAAACATTTGCTCCAGAGGCACCTTACCTGTACTGTCAAATAAGCAGGTCTTTTGGGGTGGGGGGCGGGGGAAGCCGGGGAGGAAATGGTTTCTTCTGTGAATGTGTATTTATCCCTGGCTTGGGTGGTATCCAGGCAAATGATTATAGTGCATGTCTACCCAACCCGATAAATGTGTTCAACGTAACATGGAAAAATTAAGTCATAGGAGACATATGAGATGTGTGTGAACCAATTTCAAACCACTTTAGGAAGAGCCTGAGGTCATGGATTACGACTGATCTGCAAGGTACCGTTTACTGAGGGAGAAGCAGTTAGACCTGTACAACTGACTCCACTAAGGCGAGCCAGAGCAGGAGGAATTCCATGTGAACTGGGGCGCTCGGCTACCTCCAATCTCATGCGATGAAGCCATTACGTAGGACAGAGGGACCCGCAGAAAATGGGCATGTCCAACACTTGTGGCACCTGATTGCAATGAGTGACTGTCAACAGCATCTTGGAGAGGTGAGCCCTGCCATAAATGCCCAGGAGGTGAGCCAGACTGGGATCCTAAGGACTTAGGAATCTTGTGGTAGTTAAGTTTGGCTACAGAAAAGAATCTGAAAGTCACTTGAATAAGTTACCTTTAAGTGACCATATCTTATCCTCAAGTTAAGGTACAAGGTTGTTAAAAGGTCTCAAAATCTTTCTTAGTTCACTGAGCATGTCCTTGCTTGGACGACTCAGTCTCCTAAGAATGATTTGCATATGCACATTACTTTTTACCTGTCTGCCCCACTACCAAGGTACCTACGGGAGGCGGAGAGAAAAGGCTGGTCTTGGAGGTCTTAAGTGAAACAAATAACGTGCAAAAGAATGATAAAGAACTTGAGCTTTGGGTTCAGGTCAATCTGGGTTTTAGTTCTTGCTCCCTGTCTGTATGGCTTTGGAAAAGTTATTTAACACGTAAGAGCTTCCGTTTCCATATCTGAAGTAATTTGGGGATAGTTGGGTATCTTCTTCATGGGCTGGCTTTGAGGATTAAATCAAATTGTGTGTGTAAAGCATATGGCATAGTGCCTGGTAAACTTGTGCGCTCAAGGTAGGGTAATGCTTACCAGCAGATGCTTAGAAGTTATTTTTCTCTCTGGGCTCTGTAGCACTTTGATTTACCTTCTTTCTTCACACCTCTCTCCAACTAGGGTGAGCCTGAACTGGGAACCGGATTGTCCCCGTACACCCAGTTTTTAGCACCATGCTGGCTCTTTGCCAATTACTGAACACATAGTTGTTGAATGAATCAATAAATGAATGAGCAAAAGTCAGAGCTTCTAACTCTAGGCCCTAAGCTCTTCACATTGCCTTATGCTGCCTTTAGAGTTAATGCAGTGATAACAAACACTGTGAAAGCTGGAACATGATTGATTTAAACTGATTAAACAATTGTCTCACACTCCATCGTCCATAGATACATTCAGAAATTATCACAGAGAGAGAGAGTCCACCAACACTCATCTTATCAGGAGACATCCTCAGAATCGGTCATCCCACGATGTCAAATGGTTTCCTGCTCAGAGCCCTGAAAACTGAGCTAGTGAATAGCATATGGATTTTCTTTTTTTCTGTGAAAGAAAAAGAAATATCTATGGTTTTTGACTTATAAAGTGGTATTAGACCCACAAAGTGAAAATAAACAAAAATGAGAAAGCGACCGTGTTCTTGGTAGAAAAGCAGGTGCTTCTGGCAGTTTTAGCTTGAGCTCTGGGTATTTTGAAGCTCCAGAAATGCCACCAGAGTGGCCCCATGGACAAGGCTGATTGGGAGTCCTTTATGGGAACCCCAGACTGGCTGGTTCTGAAGTCACCGCTGCCCCCCACCCCAGGCTGACTCCAGAAAAAGAAATTGGTCTATGCAGACTCCACGTCAGGAAACCAGTGGATATTCCGACAGTCAGTCCAGCTGCCAAGAGTAAAACACAGCCCGGCCAGAAATCCAAATCCAATTTACTAAAGAATTTTCTTCTTTCTTCCCCCTTTTTCAAGTTATAGGTTTGGGCATTAGTCCTTGAGTTGTTGGTTTTAAGAGTAGATACACCTGATGAAATATAGATTTATTTTACAGAATCCTCCAAAGCCAGAAGTCATCCAAAGGCCAAGTAAGCTGCATGCCAGGAGTGATATCTGAAAGTAGGAAGTAGAACCTTTGCTGTTCCGCTTGAAATGAAGGAGAGATGAGAAGGTAGGTTTAAAATTGAGCGAATTACACCAGCTTTTCAACTTTGAAACTCACTTTTCCCCTCCTTGCCTTCCGATAGCTAGATTTGGTCTTAAAAGATTACCCTAAGGTTGTTAAACTGGCAATTCATTCTTTTTTCCTGACAGTGCATAAAAATAACATGGGTTGCCTTATAGGTAGAAAGTTACTCTTAGAAGTTGGATTCCTGGGACAAAAATAAGGTTGTCTAGAAAGGCTGCAAAAACCAAACCATGTGGCTTGTTTTTGGTGTTAAATCCTGAAATATCTGAAACAAGGTACTGTTTTTAGGGGAGGTCAGAGGGCTTTGTGAAGATCCTTTATTGGGGAGGCCAAGCTTGCTGCTATAGTTCTAATCTCAAAGCACTGCTTTGCTTTCAAAGACGGTCATTTCTACAATAAGCTCTTCTCTTACATCCAGCGTCTGCTTTTGGTTACTTGATCTAGCAAATGCCTGTATATTTGCATACTGAGCAGTGTTTTGTTGGGTTCTCTTTGGTTAGTATCTGATTTCATCATATTCCAAGGAAAGTGTTCCTTGGGGAGGGACCTTCAGTACCCCCGTATCTCCAGGTTCTAGCACAGGGCCTATGCCTTTCAACACAGTAGGATTAACAGAGGCTCTTTCACCTAATAAGCTGTTGAATGGATGCAAGGAGATGACTGCTCTTTTTGTTAACCCCTCCCTTAATTAGGAAACATATAGACACAGTGGACCCATTGGGGTTTTAATTTAGCTCCAAGAAACTGCCCAGCCTGAGAAGACAAGGACCATTGGGGTTTGTTCTGGCTTTGGGCTCCTGATGAAGTGTGTGTCATTCCATTTTGGGAGCTGTTTCTCGGATGTTCCTGGCTGCAGGGTGGACCATGGGACCCATCCTCAGTGGATCCCCCCATCTTGGATCTGCACTGCCAGGATCTCGCTAAGCCCAGACTTCTATTCTGGACTTCCCTGGAATAGACTTCCCAGTGTACAGACTGGCTCTGGAAGCAAGGACTGCCGGCCCCAGGAAGCTGGCTCCTCTGCCTGCCAACTGCAGCCGACTTCTCTCTCTAGCATATTCTGGTGCAGAGTTGGTGACAGGGTTTGGGAACCAGACATACCTAGATTAAAATTCTTGCTCTGCACAAGTGACCCGGATTCTCAGACAGAGACTTGATTCTCTCTGCTAGAACATGGACCCTTATCAAGTCTGTGTCTCCAAGGATGCTCTGCAAATTCATGGAGATGGCCCTATAAGCCCCTTCCACTGCTGTGCACAGTGTGCTTGTCCCATTAGCTCTGGTTACCCTGTCCTTGCTGGTCTGCCTTTTTGGTTTTTAGCCTTGCTCTGTTGTTTAACATGATGGTGAAAGGAGGATTGGGAACATGTGTGAGAAAGCTTTTAACATACAGGTGAATGCCTGGTGCCCCTCACTGGCCCCTACATACAGGAAGGGCTGGGAAGATGATTATCAAATGAAACAATTGATAAGCTCAATTTCACCACTGGCAAACATGGCCAATTTAACTTCATCCGGAAAGCCCATTGCATTGCAGTCTTCTTGGTTATCTTAAAGAATCCTCTGTGTCGTCACTCTTTAATTTTTAATTTTTTTATTTTCTTAATTAATTTTTATTTTTAAGTGTCAGGATACCTGTGCAGGATGTGCAGGTTTGTTACATAGGTAAATGTGTGCCATGGTGATTTGCTGCTCCTATCAACCCATCACTTAGGTATTAAGCCCAGCATGCATTAGTTATTTATTCTGATACTCTCCCTCCCCCGCAACCCCTACCCCTGCAGGTCCCAGTGTGTGCTGTTCCCCTCCTTGTGTCCATATGTTCTCATTGTTCAGCCCCTACTTATAAGAGAGAACATTCGAGTTGTCACTCTTTTAATATAGATTTTTCAGAGGTCTTTGTTCTTACATTCCAAAAGTGAAGCTCTTTCCTATTTTAATAGTTCTCTGTGATTTGTTTCTAAAACCACACCCTGTGGTTACATGCATACTGTCTGAGGAATTCATATATTTCCAAAAATCAGTAAAAGTGGGGAAAATAAATAGCAAGTTTACAGTCCCACCTACAGTGACAACTTGTATAACCCTCTGTCTTAGCCAGGGGCCTGTGTAAGTGATGATCAGGCACCATTCCCTTAAGTCACTTAACTCAGGATTGTTGGAATAGCATGATGGCAAAGAGATAGGGTTCCAGTTTGTTTTACAGGTCCCTGAGGGCTTCCTGGAGTAGGTGGAATTCCTGCAGGACCAGAGTCAGAATCTACTCCATATGCTCACCTGAGCGGCTTTTTGACCTGACTGTCCCTGGACACCAACCTGTCCACCGCTTGTCCAGCAACCTCGGGGATGGCTGAGAAGAGATGGGAAGATTGGGAACCAAGTCACTCTGGGAAAGCCTGGACGGGGAAGAGTGTGGATGTCATCTGTGGGTTCTCCAGTCTTGACTGCACTTTTCACCTAAAAGGAGATAGGGGAAGGCAGTGGAGGCACCAAACTGGAGACCGTGTCCTCCTCCTCTTACGTCTTGGGGTCCTCGTGCAGTGTCCAGGACACGGGCGCACCCACACACATTGCTGCATTTCGGAAGGAATGAATGAGTCCTGTGCCCTTTGTGGTAACAGAGAAACTTTGCTCATTCAGATCCAGCTGATTGTTTAACGCATGTCCATGAAACTCCCATAATTTGGCCGAGACTTATCACGTCTGTTCTTAGGGCAGGCTGGGTCTTTGAAAGCAACTATCTGTGGGTTCCTTTAATGAAACCCAAACAACATAAATTGTGCCAAGACACACAAATGACAGCCCCAGGGAAGTGAGGCTCCTCTCTAATTACCTGCAGGAGAAGGGGGTAGGGATGAGCGCTGAGTGTGGATAGATATGTAAACAGTATCAGTCATCACAACAAAACCTGTGTCGTCATGGTGCACCCTCCCACATCCTAGGAGTGAAGCAGGATGGGAGAACATTGCTTCCAATGGGTGATGGAAAGCTTCTAATCCAACCTCTGCCTAGTTCTCCCGACTGTTCCAGTACCTGGCATATAACTTTCAGAAGAAGAGGTAAACATGAAATATTATTCTGAATGATTGTTTTCCACTGAGAACAAAACTCACAAGCCAAAGCTACTTTTGTTTGTCTAGCTTTATAGCTCATGAAGGACTTTGTCTATGCTACCAAATACTCTGTATAGAATGACTCAATTAATCATGAAACCCTGCTCTCCATGCTGATGTTGTAATTAATTTTTACCCGCAGGAGCCAAAGTGGGCTTCGGATGTTGCTTTAGTAAGAGAAACCTCACGTGATGTTTGGCTAGAGAGAGCGATGGCTGTTTTGGTCACCTGTGTATGGGTTGACCAACTTGTTCCCCTCTGAAAGCGTCGTCTGGGAATACTCATTTTACTGAGATAACACTCAGACTTCAAGAGGTAAGGCCAGCTTCGTAGATTTTGAAACAAAGTTGTTTTTCAAAATCCCCAAGGGATATCTTAACCACTCCTTTCAAATAAAAATGCTTACTTCTGAAATGGTAATATTTAATAAAGTTTCTCTGAATGACTTTGTCAATTAGAGTTGAATAAATGGAAAAAAAAATAGAGCATTAAGGGATTGTGTATGAAAAATTCACAGATCAGTAGCTGGCCTGGATGGGTATCCCCTGTGACATAGCTGCTGAGCTGGAATGGTGAGGACGTAGAACCATGAGGGCATGGACCCACCAGGGCATGGAACCAGTAGGACCCAGACCCCGTGGCCCCTGTGACCGGCAGTCCCAAGCTGGCACTGGCAGAGCCCACAGGCAGCCTAAACAAAGAATTAACACGTATTTTTTGGTCAATACAAGAAAAATATTGTACAAGGTAGGTTTTTATGAACCCTGTTGATTTTATTGAGAAACACATGACAGGCCACCTGGTCTCCCGACAGTTAGAGATTTACAACGACTGGTGGTTGGCCTTGGGAGGCAGAGCAGCCCTTTGCATGGTGTAAACCACAGTTCAACCCCTTGGCTGGGTTTCTAGCACTTTCTTAAAGGGATGGTACCATTTGATCTAATTTTTACCAGTGTGTGGGCATTTCCATTGCTGGCACAAATGCAGGTATGCCAACATTTGTCTTTCCTCTATACTTAGAATTCTTTTGTGTGGCTGTTGATAAGACAATTCCTTTTGCCCTTCTTCTTGCATCTGCATGTATACTTATGGTGGAAATTTTATGGAACTTTGAGGAGTTTAAAATAGTTTTGTTTTCTTCTTGGCATAAGGTGTTCAAGAGACAACATTGTAGTGTCACAGAGAGGACTGAATTGAGAGTTGGGTGGGGCACCTCTGTCTGGAGGCTGGGGAAGCACATCCCAGCTTGCTTTTCTATTATATGTGTGGGGAGCACAGCTCCCCATGCATGGATCTCCAGAATCCATAGGAGGGAAGCCTCATGGGCATGGAGGCAAACTACCAAGTTTCCAAAAATGTATTTGTCATTAAAAAAAAAAAAACTAGCAAAGAATTTAGTGGATGATGCAAGTGTGATTGAATATTTTTCTCCAGACATGTAATTCCTTTAGGGACTCTTTTATGGAATATCTGTACCTTAATAAGCCCCAGGAGAGAGCAAATGGCTTGTTACTGAGTTTAATTAATAAACAGGCATCTTATCCCCCCTAAGGGATTCCTTTAAAATGTCAGAAGATGGATCCAGTCATACTTTAAAACACCATGAAAATATCATGCCTGCAACGTCTCTAGGACAGATCTCTCCAGCACATCTGGGAGGTGTTAAATATTTCAGAAAGCTGCTCACTCATCCTAGGAGCACAAGGTACTTGGAGGGTGCTGTGACCTCTGTCAATGGAGAAAAGAGATGACCCGTTAGAAACTAGCCACACATTTCAGGGCTCACACCTCAGCATCACTTGCACCCTTAAACATGCCCATGGCATTCATTACCCAGCAACTCCTAGGCAAGTGGCCAGTTACCCGCTTGCATCATTAAGTTTCTAATGACTTCAGACTGTTCCTTGGCCTGGATAAGCCTTATGTCTTCCTGCCTCTAGCCTTGCTGGTCCCAGCCACCTGAGCTGCTCCCTGGCGCACACTCACCTCACTTTCCCTCGCCGTCTGTATTCCAGGCTGTGTCCAATATGGTAGCCAAGCACCACCTGTGGTTATCTAAATTTAAATTCGTTTTAAAAATTCAGTTGTCCAATTGTACCAGCCAGGATTGAAGTGTGGCTGGGGGCCGCCCCGTTGGGCAGTACAGATCATGTTGCATTTCCTTCCTTGCAGAAGGTCTAGTGGACGGCGCTGTGAAGCCCTAGCCCTGGGTTTACACAAGCAGTTCCTCACCGCCTCTGATTCCAGGCTGGCTGCTGCTGGAGAAAAAGCACGTGACTGTGTAGACTGCTGTCAATCAAGTGGGTGGCTTTTCATCTGGGCAAAACCCTTAGGCACTGAGCGACCACATCCTTCTTCAATAACCTCTTCCCTTTTCTGCCTAGCTCTCCCCTGGCTCCTCAAGCTCCCACGCCAGTCCCCACCCGCTAACTCAAACCCTACCTCTGAATGCAGATGATCTTGGAGAAAGCGGACGGGCCTGCCCTGGGCTTTCTTCCATCACCCCCACCACACACCTCGTCTCCCTTTCTCTTCTCAGGAAGTCTTCCCCTCCTGCCACTCCTGCCCCGTCAGGCACCTCATCCTTCCCTGTTCTGTCTAAACACGCTGGTCAGCCTGTGTACCCCACCCCTCTCAATTTCCCGCTGTAACAAAGTGCCTCAAATGGTACTTTCAAACAATAGAAATTGTCTCAAAGTTCTAGAGGCTGGAAGTCCAAGGTCAAGGAGCCAGCAGGGCCGTGCTCACGCTGAAGGCACTGGGAGCATCTGCTGCAGGCCTTTCTCTGGGTGCCTGGTGTCGCTGGTCATCGTTGGCACTCCTTGGCTGGCCAAGGATGTATCGCTGCCACCCTGGTCTTCATAGAGCTTCACCCTGTGTGTCTGTCCTCACACGGACGTCATCGTGTAAGGACACCAGTCATACTGATGAGAGGCCACCTTCCTCCAGTTTAACCTCATCTTAACTAATTACACCTACAACAATCCTATTTCCAAATATGGTCATGTTCTGGGGTACCAGTGATTAGGATGTCAACACAGCTTTTTTGAGGGAAGGTGCAATTCAACCCATACCTCCCCTCAAATGCTTTATTAACTCTGCTGTGTGCCCTGGGGTGTGACCCTATGGCCTGACCTCTTTGCTGTGCTCTCGTGCCTGGGCCTCAGTTGAAATTCCTGCAGGAATTTCCAGGAGACCAGAAGGTGAGATGAGACAGCATCAGGCCATTTCTCTCTGTCCCTCCCTGTGCATTGCTGGGGTTCGGGCAGCACCAGGGCCCTGCACGGCTTCCATTAGGGCACCTCCCCTTCCACGGCTCCAGTTCTTGCCAGATGTGGGTGTCACCATTTCCTCTCATCCCCCAGGTCTAGATGTTTAATGACGTTGTCCTGGGGTGTCTCTGCGCCCCTTCTGCTTCCCTAGGGCTTCCCACCATCCTCTCCGTCACCCCCTCATTGAATTCCCTCCATAATCCCAGCTGAGTGTGCCTTTTGTTTTATGCCAGGATCTGGTTGTTGACATCACATTCCAGCCACAGACGTGCTACTTCCCCTCTTCCATAGCAGTGGCTGAGGCTTCTCATATAACACACACACGCTTTACCAAAACACAAAGCGAAACAGCTCCTAAAAATCTTCCCTGGATCCTTTGTCCCCTAGACCCCACAGGCACTGCTGCCTCCACCGTTCCCATCCTTTGTCCATGACTTCTGTGGGACTGCGTGCTCTTGCTGTGACCACAGGCTGAACTCCTGTTCGCTCCTTCCAGCCACACGACCTCGCTTTGTCCCTGTTTCTCTGCGGAAACAGCCCTTGCTTCTCGCTCATGAGTGACCACATCACGTACTCTTCGCCGTTAAGTGTCTATTCCTTGTGCTCTGTGGACATTGCTACCACTCTCCTGGGTCTCCAGCAGTGGGTCCTTCTCTGAGGCCTTTGATTTCCCTTTTGTCCTCACCCACAGACTTCCTTGGTTGTCCTCCGGCAATGCATTCTTCTGCCAGGGTGGCTGAAGCCGAGTACTGTGGCCAGGGCGGCTCACACAGCAGAAATGGCTTTTTCTCATTGTTCTGGAGGCTGGACGTACAAGATCGAGGAGTTGGTAGATTCAATTCCTTCTGAGCTCCTTTCCTGTGGCTTGCAGATGGCCTTCTTCTCCAATCTGTGTCCTCACGAGGTCTGTGTGCAGGCATTCCTGGTGTTTCTCTGTGTGTTCAAATCCCCTCTTTGTATAAATCCACCAGTCAGATTGGATTAGGGAGCACCCTAACAGCCTCATGGAAATATAAGATGAAACTTAAGGAACGTCAGGGTTCTGTATCAGCCAGCCCAGGCTGCCATAGCAAAGACCCACAGACCGATGACTTAAACAAAGAAATTTATTTGTCCCAGTTCTGGAGGCTGAGAGTCCCAGCTCGAGCTTTGGTTCCTCCCGAGGCCTCTCTCCTTGGCTTGCGGATGAGGGTCCCACCCTTGTTTCTTCACTTTCCCTTATTAACTCTTTAAAGGTCCTATCTCCAAACTCAGTGACATTCTGAGATACTGGGGGTTGAGGCTGCAACATATGAATTTTGGGCGTGGGGGCACAATTCCACCCATAACGTGCTCCTAACATGCGTTGGCCCTCAATGGGCCAGGCAGCTCACTTCTCCACACGTCCCGTCCAGATCTATCGTGTGAGACCTAGATCCCTGCTCCCGTCTGCTCTCTGGACGGCTTCATGGCAACTTCTTAGGAGCTCGGGCAAACTGGCCTACTCACACCCACCACCATTTCTCTAGCCGTTTCCAAGAGTCCTCCTGTCTTCCCACCGTATGAACGGCTCCATCATCCTGTTACCCAAGCCAGAAACCTGGGGGCCTTGTAGTCCTCCTTCCACTCTGTCCCACTCATCTGGCCATCCCCAGGGGCTCACAGATGGCTCTTTCTCCAAGTCTCACCCCCTCCTTGGCTTAGGGATCACAGTGTGGACTGTTGGTTCACCTTCTTGCTGGCTCTGTGCCCTCCAGCCTCACCCTCCTCCACAGTGCCATTAGAGTGCCCTTTCCAAAATGCAGATTTGAACATCTCACATCTAGATTTCAATTCCTCAAGGATGTCTCTTCACTCCTAGGAACAAGTTCAAACTTCGTTGTAGTCTCTTCTGCAACTACCTTTGCTGAGCAGACGTGCTCTCCTCTCTCTCTGCCACGTGTCTGCTCATAGTACAGTTACTGGTTGGCTTGCTCCTTGAACCCGTGGTCTCTGGGATCTCCAGCAGGTTTAACCAGTCTCCAATGTAGTCGGTTCTCAGCAGACATTTGATAAATGCATGAACCTGCTTGGCCCTGACAGGTAAGACCTTCCAGCCTCACCCCAGATCCACCCTCACCTCAGCCTGATCATGGACATCGGGTGGCGTCCCCATCTGCCTCCTGCCCATAGAGAGGAGACCCCCCTCTTGGCCCCCGCTTCCTGCGTTGGCTGGAAAAGGACTGAGAGCTCTAGCACCAAGGGCACCTTTTCTGAAACTGGCTTTACTGACACAAGGGGCACAGCTCTGCCTTTATGTCTGCACCCTTGGGAGATGGCCTCTGACCATCCCTGGGCTTCTAGGGTGGTGCCTTGCCAGGCTTAGCACAGTGTCCTGTGTAAAACCCAGATCCACAGCATTCCCCTTCCTTGGGCGAGTAGAGTCTGCCCCTTTGACCTTGACAGCACCTCCTTAAACATATCACAGAGTCTCTCTCAGGGAGCACCTGGGGCTCCATATTCACTACTCATGTCTTTGTGGGTGCTGCAGCACGCACCCCACAACCTGGTCAGCACAAGCCTGTCTCCTGGCCCTGCGGGACTCATGGCCTGGACCCACTGTTTGCTCACTTTCTTAGAATGCAGCCTTGAGCCCTGGCTTCCTGAGCCCTTTTCTAAAGAGGACCGTTCCTTTGTAGCTCTAAGATGCTCCTCTCACACTCCGTGGCTTCGGGCTATCTTATCAGCTGGGGCTGCCGTAACAAAGGACCACAGACCAAGGGGTTAAGCAACAGGTGTTCATTTTCTCACAGTTCTGAGGCTGGAAGCGCATGACCACGGTGCTAGCAAGTTTGGTTTCTGGTGCGTGTTCTCCCCCGGGTATGTAGACAGCTGCCTTCTCTATGTGTCCTCACATGGCCTTTCTGCTGTGTGTGTGTGTATGTGTGTGCAGGTGTGTGCATTCGTGTGCATGTGTGTGCGTGTGCATGCACATGTGTGTGTGTGTGTAGGGGGGCAGATCTGTGGTTTCTTCCTTTTATTCTAGGGCCACCGGTTCCACTGGATCAGGATCCCACCTTTAAGACCTCATTTGACCTTAATTGCCACCCTAAAGACTCCATCTCTAAGACACCTTCACACTGGGGTTCAGGGCTTTAAGACATGAATCTCAGGAGGACATAATTCGGTCCATAGCAAGGATAGGGTGCTCAGGGATTGTGAAGGGGGCTCCCAGGGAGATGTGCTGGGCCGGGACTCAGCTCTGCCTCTTCTCGGCTGTGTGACCTCAGCCAAGCCCATGGACCTGCCTGACCTGCTAAAAGGCATGCTCCAGCCTCCTGGGGCTGGGGTGGTGAGGACTAGTCAGGCAGGCTTTACAGTGAGCAGCAAAGCACCTTTCCCACGTAAAGAATGGGTACACACAGGCCACTTCATTTGTGAAAGTGAACTTCAATGACCACATGGTGGAAATAGGGTGAAATCACCAGAAAAACAGATTTGTTGCTGCAATAACATCTCTTTCATGAAAACCTTGTCCCTAGAGGTAGGGCCTGGTTGTTGACATTCAAATACCTTCACATTTCTGAGCATGGTTCTTTCTTTCCTGTGTGACTAGGAGCTTAATAACATTACTGTCTAATGAATACCAGATGAGAGATCGGGAATGCCAGGGCTGTGGGCTGGTCCTAGACGCTTTTTGGTGTGTTAGTCTCACAGGGTACCTGACCTGACATTTCTGCAATCTAAACAGGAGATAAAAACCCCAGCCTTTAACCATTTCTTTAAAAGCTCATAGCCTTCATGAATAGATGTCAGGGCTGTTGCTAGTCTTTAACACCATTTCCCAAGTCTTCAGACAGAAATGATAGGCCTTCAAGAAGCTAACCCACATGGAGAGGCTACGCCAGATCTGTAGGCTGGCTTGTTTTACATTTTCCTTTCCAGAATCATCTCAAAAGATGTAATACCTCCTTTCTTATCAAGTCCTGTGAGAAGAATGTCAGGTCTGCAATGTGTGATTCTGTCACGTTACAATAGTTTTATATATAGTGTATTATAAAACATCCAATCATCCAGAATGGTGTGAGACCATTGAACCAGCTCATCTGGAAGATGCAGTCAAAAGATTACAAAGCGTGGCTAAGGCCAAGCACAAAAATAATCTGGTTAAGAGAAATGACAGAAATGAAGGGAATTTTAAAATTGTGGTGGCTGCCTGAAATTTTACAGAGGATTCCATGCTGGATCCTGGGCTGGGCTCTTTTTTAAGGGAGCAGGTCCCATGGAGAGGAGCCTCTGTTTCCTCCTGAGTCAGCAGGGCAGATTGTATCAGCTCAGTGGTGCTACAATATTTTTTAGTTGCATAATCTTTTCTTTGGGTGCAATTAGACACAGGCATAAGTTGACAAACCCTGAGGCACTGCTCAAGCCATGGTGTAAAACTATTGAGCCAGCTCATCTGGAAGACCCAGTCAAGCCATCGGCATCTGCATCTGTGCTGTTAGCATTAGTAGATCAGGAGGCCTACCTTCTGATTAAGTGTTCTCATGATTTTACAACTGATACTCCCTATTAATTTTATTTTGATATATGGATGAATAATAAAAGATTATATCTCCATGCCACTTAGTTGAATTCGTTGATTTATTGAAATAATAATGCAGGCAATGGTTAATGAGTCAATAATGCCGTGACAGGGGGCATCTTCAAGGACATTGGCAATCCTGCCTTCTGATACCCATACTCTTCCTCAACACGGCCTTGCCACCCCTCCAATAAGTAGAGACTTGTCCTTCAGCCACCATCAATGGGAGTCCTTGTCAGCTATTACCCATGGCAACACCAACAATATGCTCCAACCCAGCTGCAGAATTTCCCTCCTCCTTTTGTAAGATAATTCAATGGGATGTCATAAAGGTGGAGGGGGGATGAAGTCCATAGGCCCAAATGGTCTCCTTTAAAGGCAAGACCCAGCTAAGTCACAACTGATCCCCACCGTTCAAATCACCTATTCACTTTCTCATTTTTGCTCATTCCTTTTGTTTTTAAGTAAGGCTATTGTATGTATTTATAAACCAGATTGGATACATTTTAGCAGAGATGAGGAATTAAACAAATAATGAATGATGAAATCAAAATTGCCCCCCATTTTTGTAGGACTCAGTTTTCAAAATAAAACAAGGTTTTTGAATGACAGCTGCTTGATAAAATATCACTAAGCAAGAGAGGGGCCTTGGAAGCAGGTGGGAAAGGCCTGTGATATGGCAGACTCTGTGGAGATGCTGACGTTGAAGAGATTTGGATATTGAGTTGTGCTGTTCTGATCGCCAGCAGACCCTACAGAGCAGTGGCGTTGATGGAGACAGCCCCAGCTCATGGGGTTCTTCCCCTGTGGGGAGGGCTTTTGTCAGTCATCTCTCATGGTCATGGCCACCTTGTAAGACAGGGCCCCTGTGATCACTTATGTGACAAGGCAGGCGGGTGATGCTGTGGCCTCACAGCATGGGTCTCCTCCATCCCAAGGCCTTGTTTTCTTTGGGGTGGAGTAGATGGATTTTCTTTTTGATGTCACATGGAAGGAATTAGAAAGAGATGGTTTGTGACTGGCTGATGAAGATGAAGAAATACAGAGTCCTTGTTCATAGCTGGCACTATTCTAAGTGCCTTATATATAATTACACGCAAATCATAAAAGAACAGGAAAGCAAGTCCTATGCCATCATGGCACCCCAAACACCCATGTGGCTTAATGTAGAAAAGTGGAGAGCCAGGAGGGTCCAGGGCTGTGCAGGAATTTAGTGGTTAGCTGTATACCATATATAGTTTTTTTAAAAAATCACAAGTCATCAAGCAAACCATATATATTTTTCAAAAAAAGAAAGTAGTTTCCAAGTCCAGATTCATGTTCCTATAAATGGAATACACTCAAACGGTGCAAAAGTGGAACCCACTGACCACCATGATCTTCAAAGGGGCAAATTTAGGACCGTGAGGTCAAAGGGCTTTCTTCAGGTCACCAGCAGCTGCGGGAGCACATGGGAAGTGAAGCTCCACAATATGCTGGTCGTGACAATACAGAAGCAAGGGGGAAAGCCGTGCTTTGAGCAGAGAGTGGCAAGGACAGCTGCAACCAGAATGCCTCATCGGGGATGGGGTGGGGAAGAGCAGCCCTTGCGAAATGTACCACCCAGGAGCGTGTGCTCTCCCTCGGGACCTGGAACGGGCATTGGGATTCTTCAAGAAAGAAATCCTCATGTGTATTGGTTCCATAAATGTTTCATTAAAACAATGTCATAGTAATAGTGAGCCTCTGACGCTGGACTTGGTTCAAAGACAGTGGAGTGTGCATGGAAGTTTAGTCATACCTATTAGCCCTTTGAAAGTAATCCTTGCTAATGCTTCAGACTTGTGATGTAAGCTCTGTAGGATTACAGTTCGACGGTTCAAAATTATATAACGAATTGAATTCAGCTTCAGTAACAATCATGAATCAGTCCAAACCTTCTAGCTTGCTTCTTGCTAGTGGACGTTTCAAGTGGACTAATCAGGTCCAAATTTATTTTGCTAACAATCTCAGACGAGCTGTGCCCTGGGGCCAGGCAGGCTTCGTGTTGCATGCTCAGACCCAGGGCAAGTCACGAGGGATGGAGGCTGTGCTGTGAGATTATGAAGGTCAATATGATACTGAGTTAGAGGAGCTCTTCAGAAGTTGGGTCATTCTCTTGGGTCAATCTGTTGGAATGAAGCCAGTTAAGCAGAAATATTTACAGGTCAGGAATGAAAAAATCATCATTAACATCTTTGATGTGCATAGCAGATGTGGTTTATCTGTCATGGTTCGCTCTGCCATTTAGTCCAGTAGGTTCAATTCTAAATCCTTTTAACACAGTGCTCGCAGAAGCTACTGCTAAACAGCTGGAGTTGGCCCAGAAGGGGCAACTTACTGGCCATCTTAGCTCTCAGGGATCAGCGCTCAGGAAGGCTGAAGCTGTGGGGTCTCACATCAGGTCAGATGTGGGGGTCGGGTGGGGTCAGACAACATGGCCATTGCCTGCTGAGAGGGTCAGAGCCTGGGCTTGGGAGAACTCGAGGCTGAAGCTCGTTGCTATTTCACTGCATGTCTGACCATAATGGCCATGGGCTGAAGTCCCCTTGTTATTATCCTGCAAATTCCTCAAGGGCCAGGATTGTACCTGGTTCACCCATACTCAGCTGCAGTGCCTTCCATATGGTGAAGGGGTCTCAGAAGTGCTTTTGTGTGATGAATGCCCTGGAACAGGATGCCCAGAAGAGATTGGGCGAACAGCTCACTCCTTGGAAAGCAGCAAATGATGGATCTTTAGTTGCGAATGTTTAGGTTCTCTTTTACGTCCTTGCGCAGGTTTGGGAATAACAATTGGTTTCTGCTAGAAGCAGCCCTGTGCACAGACGCTAAGGATCTGTTCCAAAGTGCCCTCCCTACAGAGGGCCTGGCCAGCACCAGGGGAAAGTCTGCTGCTCAGTTTTGCATGAATCCTGGAAACACCCAGACCCCTGAAAGCACCCCCAGAGGGCTTCCGTCTCGTGGATCAATTACACAGATTGGAGAAAAGACCTCTAGCTGCTACCTATTTGAGTCTTTAATCCCCTGAGGGTAAGTGGAGGTTAGCACTGAGCCACCATGACTTGCGTAGGGATTCCCAGGGTGGTCTGAAACCCTGGGGGTTACTCACCCTGGATCTCCTACCTGACCTTCAGGCAGGGCTTATTCAGCCTGTCTGGCAAGGCCAGCTGGCTTGGGCTTGCCCTCCTGCCCATTCTCTGCTTTGTCTGTCCAGCACCTGGCTCAGAAGACAAAGGGCTCATGACTGCTCCCTTCCCCGCGGTCTTCCAAACAACTGTTCTGACTTTAAAGCTTTTCGGAATGCGGCCCCAGCCCTCCAGACTCTCCCGCCCTCCTTCCTCCACTCCGTGTGTGCAGGGCAGGAAGCTGACCTGCCTGGCAGGAGTCTGTTCTGCTCTCTGAAGGGACAGCTGTTCCTCAGGGCTTTTTGGTGGGGGTTGCAGGCCTCACGGGATATTGAACCCTGGCTGGTCCTGTGCAGCGTTACCTGGCTTGAAGCAGAACCTGCCAGCTGTTCTGCCTTGGGGTCCCTTTGTAGCTCCAGTGGGTGTCAGCTTCCTCCCTGCAATTTTTGAGTGCATCCACAGAGCAGCGGGATTTAAGGAAAAGCAGAAAGGCCAGTGGTCATGTTTTCCAAATGGTCAAGTTCCCCACTTACACTAAATTTTCCTTTGAGCTAAGATTACCAAGACCCACACGGCAGTAGCCTTCCTAGGTATGGAGGAGGTTACCCAGGAGTCAGGCAACTCTGGGCTGCCAGGCCCTCCCTGGCCAGAAGAGCTTTCTCTTACAGGTTACCTTCCCCCGCAGGACCCAGAATATCACCCTTGTTGCAGGGTGTGCATGGGAGCATGCAGGGGTGGTAGACAAGCTGAGCTGGATAGAGGAGGGACTGGATGCCTGGCAGGGCAAGTCTCCAGCCCTGTGTCCAGTACTTGATGTTTGCTCATTTGGCTTTTTTTCCCATGATCCCTCGTGTACAGATGAGGAGGCTGAGCTGGCTTGAGCATGGCTGGTGCATGGCGGGCTAGGCTGGGAGGCGCCCCCTCCCCTCTCACCTGGGGGGCTCTCCTCGGCTGACCCCAGGCCTGGGAGTCCCCCATCTGGCTCCGACCTCCCTGTTCCTCCTCCACCCTGACCCTGAGCTCTCTGATTCTGTCATTTTATCTGCTGGGTTGTGTTTTCTCTTGAAGTCC
The DNA here is from genome assembly GCA_963573385.1 of Cacajao melanocephalus. NCBI lineage: Eukaryota > Metazoa > Chordata > Mammalia > Primates > Pitheciidae > Cacajao > Cacajao melanocephalus. The sequence continues at coordinate 19,133 of CAUYLG010021690.1, read as the reverse complement.
TTTCAAGGCCACCAAATGAACATCTCCCTGCTAGAGGCGCATTTTACATGGCACCAGAGTCAGGCTGTCGGAAACACACGCTTCTTTTCTAAATGAAAACAGAAATCATCACCTTTAAAAAAAGAGAATATTATGTTGGCTACTTCAACCTTTTGTTTTACTCAGAAAAGAGTTTTAGTGTCTGGGGGTCATGTACGCAGCAGCCTGTGGGGGCTGGCGTGGACCACCTCTGATTCCCGCCCAAGTCCTTCTGAAAGCCACCGGAGTCCACGGGGCTCAGGATGTGAGCACTAGGCCTGGGCAAAACTGATCATGTATTATACTTAGCCACTCTTCCTCGGCTCCTCAGTCGCCTAAACGTGATGCCCTCAGGGTTCACCCAAAGCAACGTTATATGGAATGACCAGGTTTGAAACATCTGCCTGTTTTTGTAAAACTGCTACCCGAAACTCTCAAAGTCCATCATTGCTGTCTGCATCATCTAAGTCGTGGGTGATGCAGTCTTTCTGCAGCTCAGCCTTATAAGAAAGGTCCATCTGGCAGCTGCTTCCCTTCACTGGAGGACAAGAGCTGTGAAGTCACAGAGCCCTCCCTGGGCCACAGAGAGCTGGGAGCTGAGTTCTGTGCTTTCATCAGGTTGTTTATCTTGCCTTAGGTTTTCTGGTAAACACATTTGCTGCCCCCATTTCATTTTTGACTCTTGTCTTTGTATTCTTACTTCAGTGGTTTTCAGCTGTATTGTAACTTTCTTAGTGTAAATTGCCCCACGCTTTCTCTGGAAATAGGCCACTTTCTTCTCTGTCTGCTGTGCAGGCCGGCGGCTGGCTGAGGCTGACCTGCCATGGGGGCATGAAGTGTGTAAGGAGAGATGGGGCCAGGCCTGGAAGAGCACCTGGAGCAAGGCCTGGGCTTGCCTGACCTCACCTCTGTGAGCCTCAGTTTTCTCATCTGACAAAGAGGAATAACCACACCGGGGCCTGGTGGAAATGGGAGACAAGGCTTTAAATTGCCAAGCCCTGGCATGCAATAGACTTCAATAATGTTTGTGTCCTTTTTCTGAGTGGCCTTAGGGGTGGTCCACTCAGGGCTGCCCTCCTGGGTCAGTATAAGCCTAGTCATGGGCTTATACTCAGAAGGGCCCACACGTGGGGTTTGGTGTTCTGCAGCCACCGTCTGGAAGTCCTTTGTGGTTCTATCTTTGCATTTGTGTTTAGTAAGCGAAGTTGATGGGCCTGTCAAGCGTGTGCTGGGAGCTGAGGTCCCTGCTGCCTCCCTGCAGCTGCCTGTGCCCCACCCATGCTCAACATCCACTGTATCCCACTTCTGATTCCAGGAGGGCCGTGATGAGTGCAGGTGCCTTTGGAGGTCTGTAGCTGCCTTGCAAATATTCCTGTGCCCGAGGAAGAGTGACTTAAATAGCAAATCACCAGAAGAGAAGAGGAAGCATTTTCAACGAGACAGTTTGCATTTCCATTTTGCACTGGGCTCTGCAAATTATGCAGCCCACTTTGGGTCTGCTGGTCTCTCTGAGGGTACCAGAGCCTGTATGTGGATCCGTGTCGGGAAGCTTTTGTGTAACCAGGATCCTGACATGGCTGGTTCCCCAGGGAGGGAGGAAAAGAACGGTGGTCTATGGTGTTCGTTTTCAAGGGCTGCTATAACCAAATGACACACACCAGATGGTTTAAAACAACACAATGTGTCCTCTCACTGCTCTGGAGCGACTAGACGCTCAAAGTCAAGAGCATGCTCCCCCTTGGAAGTGTGGAAGAAAGAGACCCTCCTTGACTCTTCCTGGCTTCTGGTGGTTGCTGGGAATCCTTCGTGTCCCGTGGACTGCACAGGTCAGGCTCTGTCTCTGCTGTCACTTGACGTCCTCCACTGGCTTGTCTCTGTGTCTTCTCTTCTTCTTTGAAGATCACCGATCCTATTGGATTCAGGGCCTACCCTAATCCCATGGGATCTCAACCTAACTTGATTACATCTGTTGAGACCCAATTTCCAAATAAGGTCACATCTGTAGGTTCTGGGTACACATGGAACTTTTGGAAACACTGTTTGGGCACCCACTACAGATGATCTTGTCAGGAATTACCCTGAGTGGTTCCCGAGGAAGACTGAAAGAGACTCCATTGGAGGGGCTCTGCCTCTGTGTCTCAGACAGGCCATGCTCAGTGACCTTCCCCAGGTGGAATTTAGAAAGCACATGTTGGTTAAAGGACCGTGACACTGAATGGTGGCTGACAGTGACTCGGGAAATGCAAACGAGTAGCTCCCAAGAGGCTTAGAGCAGTGAGCTGGACGCTGCCTGGAGGAGGCGTGGAGTAGTGAGCCGGACGCTGTCTCCAGGCACCTATGACTGAAGGAGGCACCCACATTTGCCAAATTTTGCATGGGTTTCATTCATTCTTATTTCCATTCAGCACATATCTATTGGATGCCTACAGTGTTCCAGGCACTGCGCTAGGTACTGGGAAGTGAAATGAGTCTGGCGCAGTGAGACGTGTTCTGAAGACACAAAGACCAGGGAAGGGCTCAGTAGCAGTGTCCTTGGAGCTGAGCATGGGAGGAGGAGGAGCCACTGCTGGTGGACAGGCAAGCGGCTGTGCAGAGCACATTCCACAGAGGCCACCACGAGGGCCACGTCAAGGTGGCAGAACCTCACGAACCTCAGAGTTATGGCACATGGGTCTGCACGTGGATGAAGGGTGGGAGATGCATCCCGGAAAGGAACAGGGGAGACCAATTTCAGCAAAGAATTACAGAGACTTTAGGGAAACACTATTAGTTATAGAAGACACTTGGAAGCAACCACAATGTTCATCATAAAGAGAATAACTGCACAAACAGAAGGGCAGCCGCATAGCAAAATGCTCTGCTGCGATGAAAACAAGTGAAGTAAGTTGATAGACACAGATGAGGCAGGAAAGCCCACACCATTTGTTGACTGGAATAACCAGATTGCAAAACAATATGCAACACATGAGTATGTGCATGTAAAAAGACCTAATCAAATATATATTGTGAAGGTATTTCTATGCAGATATTTTCCATAATTGCTTCATGTACGTACGTGCTTAAAAAGAGACCCAGAAAGATAAATCACAAATTGTTAGTAGTGGTTGTTTCTGGGTAGGAGGAGGATTATAACAGACACAAATGTGGGAAATTTACTTATGTTTCACAGAAAGACTGTAGTCATCTCTTTATTCCTTAAGCTGTAGCCAAAGTGTGAGAAAAGTACGACACCAGCCAAAAAGAGGGAGATTGTGCTTCTGAGGATGGGGGTAGGGGTTGGGAGGCTTCACAGGGGGCTTGTGAATAGCAGATCCTCTTCCAGGTCACCAGCCCCTAATTATATATTGGTTGTTTGCTTCCAGTCCTCCCAAACTTATCTTTCTAGTTATACTGTTCTTTGTCTCCAATAAATGGCATGCTCCTAATTACTGATCTCTCTTTTCTGTGGGGAGGATTAGCGTGTGCTTTGGGCATCCGGCTGCAGTTCCTAGAACCAATAAGGAAGACTTCACCAATCTTTGTCGGAGGCCAGCATCCTGATTACCATGCTCTTTGCCTCCATGTCTCTTCGTGGAATCCCTCTGGGAGGGTTTTGCCTGGTACCCTAATGCTAGTGGAATTTCACACCAAGGGCCAGGGTGAGGGTGAGGAATGCCTTAACCGCTGCTTGTTTATCAAGAAGCCAGTGCTGTCTTGAATGGAAAGGCGATAAAGGAGGTGGCCAGCTCCGGTTTGCAGGACCTTGGAATGTGTGTCTAGTGTCCCCTAGAAGAGCAGACCTGGGAATCAAGAGACATGGGCTAGAAGTGAGCCGCACAGAGATCTCTGTGGACATTTTCACTTCAACTAAGAAATAGAAGAAATCCTTTCCTGACGATGGAAAGTTGAGAGGTCTGTAAACGAGTTACATGACAAAATTGGTGGGAGTACTAGATCCTAGCTAAAGGATGGAGTTTCGTAAGCAAAATGTACTTGCCCTCAAAAAACCAACTGCATACAAACAAGGAAGGTGCGTCTGCATGTGGTGGGTGTGGAGGAGGCTGGGGATTCTGGAGGATGATGAGGTAGGTTCAGGAGCGGGGCCAGGGACTCAGCTGCAGGCTGTGCTCACAAAAGCGCAGGATGTGGGGCGAGCTGCAGAAGAAGCCCCTGGACTCCTGCAGTCCTCAAGGGGCAGATCACCTTCTCCAGAAGTGTCTGGAAGGAGAAATTCCAAGGAGTCCTATTCAAAGAATAGACAACCAGAGCCAACTGGGGATAAAACGGGCTTCCTTGGAGCACAGTGACCTCCCTGTCACTGGTGGTGTGCAAGCAAATCTCGAAACAGGAAGGTGAGCCCCACGGGGCAGGAGCTGGGTGTTGTTTTCACCTACATTCCCAGCAGTGGCACCAGGCAGGACTCTGACAGGTGGTCCCTAATAGCTGCCCAATCAATGCATTAATGAATATTATTAATCTGGAGAAATATTAGACACCCTAGAGTGGAACGCCTCCTAATTATACATTGGTTGTTTGCTTCCAATTGGTGAAACTCACATGATGAGCTCTTTTCTTAACTGTCTCCCTTCCTTGCTGCATCCAGGCCTGACCTGGAAGGTGCTTCTGCCGCACCATGAAGTCCCCACTTGAGGGAAGAGGCCTGAGTGAGTTTAGTGAGTTTCCTGTGCCTGCCCTAACATCTAGCTGAATACTCCAGGGGTTAAAGAGGCACACACGTGTTCCCTCGTGGTTCTGGAGGCCAGAAGTCTGAGATCAGTTTCAATGGGCTGACGTCAAGACGCTGGCAAGGCTGGTTTCCTCTGGAGGCTTCCGGGGGAGAATCCGTTTTCTTGCCTCTTTTGGCTTCAAGAGGCCACCACGTTCCTCAGCTTCTGCCCGTCCTCCACCTCCACAGGACATCCCTCCAACCCTTCCTCATCAACACGTTGCTTTCTCTTTTTCTGTGGCCATAGCTCTCACTCCTCATTCTTAGCAGGACACAGGTGATTACGTTTGGTGCCTATATAAATAATCTGGGATAATCTCTTCACTTTAACATCCTTAACCACATCTGCAAAGTTCCCCTTTACATTCTGAAGATTAGGACGTGAACATCTTTTTCTTGGGGAGGGGATGGGACATTATTTAGCTTAACCCTAAACTGGAAATGGGTTATTGAAGGCACCTCCATGTCAGGGGAAGCGAAGAAAGTGGAGCTAGAGAAGGAGGAAGCCACAGCATTGAGAGGCTCCATGACCACATGGTGATCAGCCACCAAGCGAGCAGAGTTGGAAGAAGAAGGGGTGGCCAGCATGGAGACAGATTGGGGGGTGGCTGCCTCTTTCAGTGTGGTATCCTCAGTGCTGAAGACGGTACCTGGTATACAGTAGGTGCTCAATAAGTGTTGCTAAATGAATGAACAGTAAGTGAGGATGTTGCTACCTACTGTAGAGAGACTATGTTGGTAGTACTCAATCAGCAGCTTCCCAATGCTGGGCTGTCTAAATCTCTGTGGGAAGCTGAGATATGGGCAGGGCGTGACTGTGGGACAGAGGAGAACCGGACCTGAATGAGGCCGGCTCCTGCACCTGCTCTGTTTCAGAGGCTCGGGGGCTGCTCTTAGAGTATGTGCTTTGTGGAGAGTTGCACTGAACCCACAGAGAAGGTGAAGGAGCAGTGACTGGAATTCTGACGTGGATTTGGCCTGCAGAAGAAGCGAGGACACTGAGAGGTTTCATGCCTTTGGGTTTTGCCGCACTTTCCGAAGGAGGTGATGTTGAGACTCAGAAAGCACTGAGCATTGATTTCTATGAGCCAAGGAAATAGATTGGACTCCAACACGGAAACTCTTCCTTATTCAGAACACTTTCCCCCTCTTCCAGTCTTTCCTGCTTTGGGGAAACCTGCGACGTTTCTGCTTCCCAGCTGTAACCCAATCCCTGCAGCTGATTAAACGGCAGACATGGAAACTCACATCATGAGCTCATTTCTTAACTGTCTCCCTTGCTTGCTCCATCCAGCAGATAGAGGATGGCTTTCCCTTGCTGTTCATTCACCAGAGCTGCTGGAGCCCTTCACTTTTAATTACATTTGTTTGCAGAATAAACGTGCAATGAAATATACAGCATTCCCTGAAGTTGACGCTGTGGTCGGCGGGGATGAATGGCAACACTGCCTCCCTGAAGAAGGCTGCAAGGCTTTAGACTTGCACAGACCAGTGGATGCTGCAGAACCTAGAGCTTCTTGAATTCCTCTTCCTGATGGGTCATGTGTACATGGCAGCCTCCTGTCAGGGGCTTTGATACTGGATTTCTTAGACTTCAGAGAAAGTTATTTTGCAGAGTGTATAAGTTAGTGCAAAGTGAATTCTCTGCAAGGCTCTATGTTTACTCTTAATAGAGGAGACCCCAGGTTGTAGGTTGGCTCAGTCAAACATTCATTCATTTATCCAACACCAAGGAGTGCCTAGCGTGTGCCAGAAACAATGAATACAAAGATGAAAAGGGCTCGGCCACTGTTGGCTTCTCAGGAACATTCAGGCTGGTGAGTTGGTGGAGTAACAAGCATGAAAACAGCCTCTCCGGCTTTGCACGGGAGGTGAGGTCTGCATGAGACACTCCCGCTGCACAGAGGGTGGGGTGGGGCCAACGACTTGGGAGAGTGCAGGAAGCCTCCCAGAAGAGGGGCATTTGGTGGGATCTTGAAGGAAGAAAAGCATTTTTCCGGGTAAAGAAATAAGGGACAGATTAAGTGTTAGGCCCTGTGGATGAGAGAGAGCTGCACCCAATCCCTTGTTGAAAAATCTGTTCCTGTGTCAATGCAGGGAACACAGTGTGCGGGCAGAGAGGCATGGTGGGAGAGAGCTGGGGCGGAGGGTGAAGAGTCAGCAATAGGCTGACAGCAAAGAAATGGAAATCAAAGAGCAGCGCGGCTGGTGGTGGAGGTGGAGCGTGGAGGTAAAGCAGGGGGCTGGGAGCCTGGAGGCTGAGGCCAGGGGGAACGTGTCTCAGGGAGTACCAGGGGCACAGCCACATCGTAGTTCAGCAGAGGGGACAACCTTGGCAGGTGTTTAGTTGGGAGATGGGAAGGGTAGAAAAAGGTGACTTCCTGGAGAGTGTGGGCTAGCTACCTCTGTGATTTCATTCAGGCAGGTGACAGGTCTGTCATTGTTTCAGGGACACTGGGAGAGGAGCAGAGTTTAGGGGAAGAATCAGGGAGTTGATTTAGGATCCAAGAAATGGACCAAGCAGGAAAAATCCAAGAGGGTAGGAAAGAACCAGAGAAAGGGGATCTGTAGAGGGAAAGGGAAATTCACGGAGTAGAGGGAGCCACGAGAGCAGCCCGGGGCTGTGGGTGTGTCCAGCGCTCGAGTGCCCAGCACAGCCATGAGCCGGGTCAGGGAAGAGGGGGACACCCGGGGACCGGGGGTGGCCAGCAGCAAATGGGAGATGACCAGCTGGGGACAAGGGGAGCATGTGCTTCTTCAGAAGAAGAGAGAGGGGGACCAGAGCTTTGAAGGGTACATTTGAAGAAAGAGTCGCTCCGAGATCTGTGACTTGGCCTGTTTGGAAAATGGTTCCCCCACCTACTCTGCAGGGAGCTAAAGCTGCACAGCCCCTTCTCAGCTCCTGCCTTCACCCCTAGAGCTCCTTCTTCCCTTACCACTTCCCACCTGCCTTCTATCCAACCTGTGGGGCCAAGTGGATTGGATGTCAGTCTTCAAGCCTCTCTCTTCTTCTCTAACCTGATTCTGTTGATTTTGTGTAGTCCTATCTGCCTTTCCACTGTAGTTTTTGATTGTGTGACCATCTTGTTTCTCAGGGAAGAGGGCTGGTGTGTCCCTTGTCTTCTCATCACCATCCCACCATGAAGTCTTTGTATGCAGGAGAGGCACAAAGAGAGGGGACTCGCCACCCTGGCAGGGAAGAATCCACAGGGGTCACACATCCCCCGGGATCTGTCTGATGACTGTGCCCTGCCCTGCATGGCATTGGCAGTCCCCTGGTGTGGGCCATGCGCTCCATCGATGGGGAGGTTACCCCTCTGGAGCAGCCTATTGTTATCTTTGTAATCACAGTGACAGATACTAACACAGGTCTCGTGGCAGAATGTTCACAAGCGGGGTCTCACTCCCCACGCGATTGTGGGCAGCTGGCTCCATGGCCCCCTACACAGATGTGCGAGCGGTGCTGGGAGCAGGCTAGTAGTGTTCCGTAGGGGCACAAGGTGTGGAAACAGAAGAGCTGGCTGGGAACCCAAACCGAAGACACGTGGTTTTCCCACCGTGCCGCGCAGCCTCATGAGATCGCCGTACAGGGTACCTCGTAGGTATGGAGGGCACCTGGGAGACGTTAAGCCACACGATTGGGCAGCAGAACAGGTCCTGGCTGGATGAGCTGCCGGCAGCATTCTGGAGAGAGGCTTCGAGGAGGACTAATGGGTTAGCAAGGTGTGACCAGTGTCCGGTGAGTTCAGAGGCAGAGACCAGGCTTTAGCCTGGGACTTTCTCAGAGACCTGTCCTATAGCACGGACCAGCTTCCAGTTGGACGGAGTCATAGTTGGTCTAGAAGGGCGCGTGACTTGTAGGGACTCCTCATGGAAGGTGCTGGGTGCTGGGGGTGGGAGGCCTGGGAGGCGGTGGAGGTGTGGGGATGGAAAGGCGTCCTGGGGCCTCTTGGAGGGAAGAAGGGGCCTGCCTGCCTGGTTGAGGTGAAGTCTCCTCCCTCCGTGAACCCTGCTTCCTGCTTATCTTATTTTATAAACTAAGAACAGAAACAATAAAAACAAGCAGACAGCAATACTTCAAACAATGAAAAGAAAACTGTGAGGCAGAGTGAACCATGGGAAAAAATAATTTAAAACACGTTTTCAATAATGTAAAGATGCTCTGGAAGCAACGCCGAGCCTTTGGGGCCCGGAAGCCTCCTGGACTTCCTGTGGGTCCTCCGGGCTGCTAGGCTGCTCAGTCACCCTCGGGCTGTGTGCTCAGCCCTTGGCCGGCCTCCTTGTGGCCCCTCTCTCCCTGGTAGCCCACCCCACACCTGGGATGCGGTATTCCTGACCACAGCGACGCTCGCCGGCCTGAGACTGCCCTGGCTGGGATGCCATGCCCCTGGAAGGAGCACAGAATCCGTGCCCTCGGACCTGCCTGCTCAGTCCTGTGATCAGTGTCACTGGATGCCAACGTGGATGACCCATGGGTGAAATTTGCAAATGAAAGGTGTCTGTCAAGACATTGAATTTGCTGGAAACAATTCCAGAGGCAGAGACCTCCATGGGCTGGATTCTGCTGCGAACCCCACATGCTGAAATGTGGCTGTGATGGAGCTGCCTCTGCACCCCAGCGTGAGCACCTGATGCCTCTCCTCTCCCGCTGCGTGAGGAACGCCAGCCTCACTGGGGGTAATTTTTCTATGTGGCTACCTCATGGAACTTATGGAAAGTTCGAAGTTTCATGGCACAAGAAAAAAATACATGACAGATATTCCTTTATGAATTCCTGCCGGGAAAAGTTGGTCTTGACTACATACACAGTAGGGATCCTTTTACCTGCCAGGGAAGACCTGTCAAGCCTCCCTTCCTGCACAATTTTCCAGGAAGCCTTGCTTGGATGGAATAACCAGCTTATTTCAAGAAACTGGAGGACTTCGCTCTGCCAAGTCTGTTCTTTCTATACTTGCAGCTTCTCCATTTTGCCTTATCGTGGGCTGTTTATATGTATGTTTCTTATGAGATACTCAAATGCCTGTGCAGATAAGCAATGAGGGTTATTTTATTTATTTACTTATTCATATTTTGAGACACGGTCTAACTCTCACCCATGCTGGAGTACAGTGGCATGATCTTGGCTCACTGCAGCCTTGACCTCCTGGGCTCAGGGAATCCTCCCATGTCAGCCTCCTGAGCAGCAAGGATGACAGGTATGCACCACCATATCCAGATAGCTTTTGTATTTTTTGTAGAAATGAACATCTTGTGATGTTGCCCAGGCTGGTCTCAAACTCCAGGGCTCAAGCGATCTGCCCACCTCAGCCTCTGAAAGTGCTGGGATGACAAGTGTGAGCCACCACACCCGGCCAGTAGGGGTTATTTTAAAGGCTGACTCTTGGGTACAGAAAAGCCCACTGGTAAAGAATAGTCAGGTGACAAAGGGTTGCCTTAGCAACGAGACGGCTGAAAATGCCCTGGAGGAGTCAGGCCGGAAATAGAGTGACTGGATGAGGGCGTGGCTGTCCGGGGACCTGAGATGGAAATAGCCAACCCAGTCAAGGCTGCGGAAGGTGCTCTGGTCACATCCCATTTACAGCATGGCCCTGAGTCCTAGGCTGGGCTTCGGGAGGGGTCGGGGGAGGCTCTGTGTGTTCTGTGCTCAATCTGATGGGCTGTGTTGGTCAGAGAATGAGAGGGACTAACCCAACCTAGTAACGTTTGGAGGGTGTTTCTGTGGGTGAGACTGACTCTGTGCTTCTGGCCGAGTGAGGAGAAGCTGGCTCAGTGTAGAGCCTCCCCAGGCCTTCTGCACATAGTGTGAAGTAATGGTGATGAGGTCCCTGTCAAGGGAGGAGGCATTTGACCATTTTCCTAGGATGGAGTAGAAGGGTTCTGTGCATGAGGTGGGGTTGAGCTTCTGAACCAGAGAGTCAGTTATCTGCCTCCTATTGACAGGCGGGCATGGGAAACCTCAGCAGATCCTTGCAGACACTCAGATTCTTCCAGGGGCCATGAGGAGGGTCCCCATGTCCAAGCTGCCCTCCTTCTTTTCACTTTTTCAGGACCTGACACTGTGCCCCTCAGCCTGCTGTTCATCCGCTTGGTGTAGGTTGTTGGGCAGCAGGTTCTGGGGGAAGAATGGGGGGCTGAAGACTTGGTAACCTTCCTGTGGGATGTTTCTGGGGAGGGTGAGGTGTGGAAGGGAGTAGAGTCCTGTTGGCTCCTTGTTTCGGAAGCTTAGCCTTTCAGGCTGGAGTAGTCAGGGCTGTGGGAAACACCATCCCAGGCATGTCTCCGGCTTCCCTTCACTTCTCTGTCCTAAAGTTCTTCTGGGGGTTTTGGTCTCAGAAAAGTTCCTGTCGACAAAAGGTTTTGGGCCCTTTGGGTGACTGTGCCTCATTGGCTGCTGTGTTCAGGCAGTGAGCAGGGGTGCGATGGGTCTGTGGATGTGGACCTCAGGGCCGGGAATACAAAGGTGAGGCGCGTCCTGGAATGTCACTGTGACATTCAGCAACTCTGCTCCACACACATGGATTGAGCTCCCAGGAGCAAAGCCAGGGAAGCCACAGGGAGCTCCTGAGCATGCGGAGGCAGCATGTATCCCACAGGAGCAGAGGATCCTCATGGAATGGGGCCAGGGGCTCCAGGATGCAAACATAGGGTGCAGGATGGGAGGTCAAGAACAAGCCCTGCTGAGCCCCCACCTTGTGCCAAGTGCCAAGTGCAGTGGGTGTGGGGTTGCAAAGGCGGCCAAGACTCAATTCCTATAAGGAGCCAAGTGGAGGGCTTGGGGCACTGGGGGAGGCCACCGCATGCCTAGCAACTGTAAGGCATAGTGTGGCCAGCAGACGGACACCCCACAAGGCCCATTCACCCATGAGGGTGCCCCGGGGTTGGGCTACACAGAAGTTCCAGTGGTCAGCAAATTGAGGATTTTGGCACAAGAGCTGGAGCAGCACAGCAAGGGGCAGTGACTTGTGTGTGTGTTGGGGGGGCGGTGGGTCACAGTGAAGAGGCGACACCCTTGTCCATCAGGCAGGAAGTGAGGGCGGCCATGCAGCTGGCACAGGTGGCCACTCTGCAGGCAGCAAGACCAAGCATCGTTCCCCCTGTTCTGTGGCCCCCCTAACTCCAGGCCTTGTTGAGGGCTTCCCAGCCATTTGTTAATAATAGAGAAACCGATTACACAAAACGTGACCAGGCTCTCAGACAATGATTTCCCTCTAACCGTTTCCAGCTTTTTAATCCAATTCATCAGCCATTCTAGAGTGAGTGTTTCATGAAATCCAAGAAAGGTGCTGGCAATAATAATAAAAACAGAAGAAAGGAGAGAGGAGAAGGAGACAGGGGCATCCCAAAGATTAAGAGGAGTTTAAACAAACCCGGGAATGAACAGCAGGGGTGGGGAGGCCATCGGCGAGGCGGAGCTGCTCTGGGTGGGGAGGCTGCCGTCTCGTCCTGGCCACTGGCCAGCGTGGGGAGGAAAGGGTGAGCTCTTGGGGACCCCGGCTCAGCCTCACTTCCGAAGCAGCCCCCTCATCTTAGTATTCCACCCCTCAGCTCAGTTTCTGTCTCAAAAACTTTCCGTAGTCAAAAGACTCCTCTCAAGTCTCACCAGCTCTCCACTATTCAGAATCCCATCTCACCCACTTTGTCGCCCCTGTGGCTGGATCTGTGTCCACTGCAGAAGGAGCGTGGAGGCGTGAGAAAGGCCCAGAGAGGCGGCCCGGTGGCTCCTTTCTCTCAGGAGCCAGGACTGCAGTGTGGCCTGGGTGCTCTCCGTTATGGACATCTGAGCCTTTGAGATGAGGGGCCATTTGTTACCATCATCGGTTCCCCAGAAAGCGCCCTCGAAGCAGCTCCCTCCTTGCCCATGGGTCCAGGTTCTCAGGGTCTCCCTCTCAGTGGAAGCGTCCTGGGGCTGGCCAGCCCCCATGGTGTCATTTAGGGAATCTGGCCAGCTCCTGCAGGTGGGGGCCAGACAGCATATTGCCAGCCTCAGGGATCAGCCTGGCCAGGCTCTCAGCAGGGCAGCATTTGAGGCTCTGAGAAGCAGAGCTGATGTCTGGACCAGGTAGAATGGGGAGAACAAAATGCTGATCTGAGGCAAGAGTTCCAGCTGGCAGACAAATTTCACTGTGGGACCGACGGACCCCATGTTCCACCTATGAGCCTCAAGGTGAGAGGGTGCTGGGGTGCAGTGGGCACTGGCAGGACCCCCCTGCTCACATCTCAACCAGAGAGATGCCCCGGATCAATTTGACACATTGCAGTCCCATGTGAGGTTTTGGGGGTGCGGGGAAAGGTTTGCTATTGCCAAAGAGATGGTTGAGAGCATTAGTGCAGCAGACAAGGTGTGTGAGGCGCCCTCCCGCCCCCCTCTGCCGTGGCTTCTTCATCTCAGCGCCACCGCTGCTGCCACACAAACACCTCACCCGTCTCTGTTGCCCTCCCTCCCTCCAACACAGGAGCTCCCATGGGCTCAAGTTCTGTATATCTTTTTCCTTGTTGGGTTCCACACACCTAAAACTATGCCTGGTTCATATCAACCCGTAAGAATTATTTGTTAATTGCACAAGTGAAGTGCAGGGGTGGGATTCAGGAGACCCAGGTGTAAACCCAGCCCCACTGCCTGACTTTGATGAAAGGATTCAATGTCTCTGAGTCTCAGCTTTCATAATTGTGAGCTGGGTGTCTTAGCAGAGTCACTCCTGTGCACATGTGAGGAATATGTCCAGACACTCTCAGAGTCTCCAAATGGCACAGACATGATTTTTCTCCCTAAAACTCCCTCTGATAACATGGAAGAGGAATTGTTTGGCTAATTCATTAGCACAGGAGAAACAGTGTGAGTAACGTCAGTAGGTAAATTTCTCCTGTCCCTGTGTTTCCCAGGGATATCCCTGGGAAATGGCCTGGTTCCTCCCCTGCAGGTCACTGCCTAGAGGGAGATGAGGGCCAGGAGCTGCATGAGGTCAGGATCAGGCAGCCACCAAGCTAGGCTCTCGGCCACACCAGCTCCCACTGCCCTGGGCGGGCTGGGGCTTCAGCTGAATGGCAGATTCCTTCTTGGTGTAGGTTAGCTGAAACTTCCACTCTGGAATCCTCAAATGCCTGGGTTCTGGGATGTGGTTCTGAGAGTGGTTGTGTCCCTGGGCTCGCTGAGAGCTCTGAGGTGGAGAGTCTGAGCCCATGGGCCCTAAATAATGGGAAGGGGACAGACAATGGGTGATGATGGGACATCCAGCACGCACTGTTACCTGCTGTACACTGTAGAACTTGCATGCTGCGACCTTGGTTACCCCTCATTCATCATCTGTGATATGGGTATCGTAATTTTATTTTACAAATGTGGAAACTGAGGCCCAGAGAGGTGACTCTCCCACAACCGCAGGGCCGGGAGGTGATGAAGACCCTGGAATCCAGGTCATGAGGTCCCTAGGTCAGCAGGGACCCAAAGGCTGTGTCAGGGAGCCTGAGGACTCTGGGCTACCCTGAGCAAAGGCCCTGTGTGGACAGTGTGGGGAATGCTGCCCACTGTGCAGGGAAAGCTGCCCCAGTGTGGGTTTTTGGTGGATGGCCTGTGGGGCCTCCCTCCCCCGGCCAGCCTCATCTCCACTCTGGGTATCCTTAGAAGACAGGAGAGCCATCCTCAGCCTTGTGCAGATGGAATCTGGAATCCAGGACTCACCCGCTGTGGGACAGTAGTGGCCGGGATGGTATTGGCTTCAGGAATAGACCATGCATCTCAACAGGCCTGAAAAGGAGGGAAACTGATGCTGCCACCGTGAGGAGGCCAGAGCAGACGGCCCTGGGAGCACGGGGTTCTCTCCGCTTGGTCCTTGTGACCCTCACGGTGCAGCTCGTGCCAGCCATCTCCCTGAATGCCTCCCTGAATGCCCTGGTGTCATATGCAGGAACTCAGTGGGCAGTTCAGAAGGACTGTCTCTTCCACGGGAAAGGGAGCCTTTTCCGTGGCCCCTCCCAGGCCCAGCCCCACAATCTATGAGGGTGCCAGTTCCGGCCCATGAGCAGGGATGAGGCCCGTGCACATTGGGGTCCCGTCAGCAAAGAAGGGAGATGGGCAGGAGGTGACATGGCAGAGCAGGCCCTAGTGATGGGCGGAGGACCCTCTCCCTCCTGTGTGTGGGGACACTGGTGCCCACGGCAGGTGTTGTACAGGCCTCCTGGGAGGCTTCATGAGACCTGTTCAGCAGAGCCATGTGGTCATCAGGGTGGTGGCAGGAACAGTATGGTGGGAACCATTGCTCTCTGCTCTCCCTGCCTGTTCCCTTCCCCTATGTCTCTCCTCCTTCCTCCTCTCCCTGTTTCTGACCCTAGAGTGAGACAGGCATTTGGAGGTTTCATCCACCTTCTACTTCCTCCCACTCAGACCTCCTCTGAGGCCAGAGTGTCTTCCTCGGGGGCTCCTGGGCTCTTTCCAGGCTCCCTTTCTGGAGACCAGGGGGCTGCTGGGTGGGACAGTGTTGAGGGTGGAGCTGGGGTGTGGGAGGGTCCCTGCTGCCAGCTTCCAGCAGTTCACACCTTTGTGAGCCTGGCTTGGACTTGAAAAACACTGAGCATGTTCGTTCCAAAGACTGCCGTGAAACATGACCACCAACTGGGTGGCTTAAACCAGCACAAACTTACTCATAGTTCCAAAGCCCAGAGTCGGAAAGCCAGGGCCACAGCGCCTCTGCAGGTTCCAGGGAAGAACCCCTCCCGCCTCTCCCAGCCTGTGGGGTCCCAGGTGTCCCTTGCTTTGTGGCAGCATGGCTCCAGTGTCTCCCTCATCACATCGTCTTCTCTCTGCCACCTCCTTTTCTGTCTCTTAGAGGGACACTTGGCATTGGGTTTGCTGCTCAGCCAGTGAATCCAGGATGATCTCATCGGAAGATCCTTAACTTGATAACATCTGCAAAGACTCTTCTTCCCAAGGTCACAGTCAGAGGTTGGAGGATGTGAGCCTATTTTGGGGGGCCACCACCATTCAACCCACAGTACTCAACCTAAATCAGATGTTCCAGGGGTTTTCATCAGAAGCTGTGGCCTGCTCTACTGCAAGGCAGCCCCTCCTGCTCTCTCTGGAGTCCAGCCTGCTGGGATCTTGGAACTCGCCCTCAGCCTGCGCAGCTGTGCGTTTTCTGGTGGCGCAGGACCTAACAAGGGAAAGCTGCCTGCTGAGACCCGGAGCAGGCTGCCTGGCGACACTGCTATCAAAGCTCTTAGGCACTTTCCTACGTCAGCGTCCTGGCCAGGAGAGTCATTGTTTCTTTGAGAGTCTGGTCCTGACCTCCTGAGCTTAGAAGACAGGCAGTCTGCTGTCTCCATGGGGCTCCGGACTATGGGTCAAACCTGCAGCTTTGATCCTGAGTTTCCCGTTCTGACCGGCAGCCTGCGGGGTGAGGAGGCAAGGCTTAACATTTCTCCAGCAGCCAGGAGTCTGTGTGTCTTGACTCTGCCCAGGGTACAGCTTTGGCTGTTGTTTGGGCCGGTCAGGGTGATGAGCAATCCTTGGTGGCCCTTAGTGGCCTTGGTAGACATGAGCCTGTCTGTGCAGAGACAGAAGCAGACACTGACTCTCATGGGGAGGGAGCTCACCCGATGTCTCTTTATTGCTGTGCACGATGTCCCCCTCATGTCCCAGCAATCCAGGAAGACCCTGGTTGCACCCAGCATAGAGCCTGCAGCAGGTCTCCTGGGCGGGGCCACGTCCTCGCCACTCCATGCATCCTTTCTCGGTGCAAATGCTGTGATTCACAGTGTGCCAGGCCCAGGGTCACTAAGCCCTCGCCACAGCGGCCCATTGTTTTGGGGGTTTCTGTCTTTCTTTTCTTTTATGCTTTCTGTTTTCCTTGAGAGACATTTGTCTTTATTACAATCAATTATGCTTTAACCACCATTTTATATCTTTTTTTGGTAAGTGTGGTAGGTCACAGGAAGACTTTTGTTTTCTTTAGATTTGGCCAGAGGAGGTTTGAAGGCACAGACAGGCTTGAGGGCTGAGCTTCAAGGTTTTATTTTCTTGCTGTTAAGTTTTCTGTCCAAATTCATCTTCTCTTTTGATTTTCTCTGACTTCAGGGCACATGTGCAAATGCATTGGACTTGCTGTCCTTCAATTCTGAACAGTTTAAAAATTCACCTTTTATCTCCTACCTGCAGAAAAAGCGATGTTTGCTTCAACATGCATTGTTAAAATCATTTTGGAATTTGGGATACATGGGAAAGGTAGAAGGTTAATGTTTCTTTGTGTTAACAGACTGTTTTTGCATGACTTACTGCCGAGATAAAACATGCACAAGCGTACGGAAGAATGATAGCAATGGGGTTGCTTTTGGCAAGGATTTAAACAACATGCACTGTCAGCCTAATCGTATCTTTAAAAAATTAGAGGCTAATAAGCATCCACTCTGTGCCAGACGCGGCACTTGGCTCTTGAAATACATTATCTTATTTAATTCTTGCAGCCCCTGAAGTGGATGCTTGTGTCTACGTGTTCCAGAGCAGGCTCGGCAGCAAATCCACCTCCTGAAAGTCACACTCACGGCTCTGGCTATCTGGCTCCAGGGCTTACTCAGTCTTTCCATAATGCTTAACTCTGGTCACCGCCAACCCCCTACTCCCTCCGCCCCTCAGTGAGGATGAAGGGTGCCGGGACAGGGCTTGTCTGGGGCAGTGGGGCCTTGGACACATGGGCTGCAGACCGCGGGCACCACCTCTGCTTGCCGGAGTCTGCAGTGCAGCGGAGAGGTGGACAGGACTCAAGGACTCACAAATGAGGAGGATGGTTGCACTTTGGGACATAACTCCCAAGTAGTGATAGAGAATTGAAGGGTGCAATTCACTCAGGCGGGCAGGGCAGCTCCCTTGCAGGAGGAGACATTGAAGAGGGGACTTGAAGGATTGGAAGGAGCTCGGCGAATGGGGAATGCACAGTGGGGGCAGGCTGAGCACAGGCAGTGCCCGTGAGCGAGGTAGGGGTCCCTCCATCCTGGCTGGCCTGTGGGGAGAAGAGAGCGGGGCTGATGTGAAGGCTGAGGCAGAGGCAGGGCCAGTTCAAGCAGAGCCCTTCAATCAGGCCATTTCATTCCAAGCCAAGGCCAGGGGGAAGCACTGGAGAGACGTGTGCTGTTAAAATAGGCCACTGTGGTTGCCAGGCGGGTACTAGCGGGGAGACCAGGCGAGGAGGGGCAGCCACCTTCTTGATTTCCATCGCACGGCTCGTAAGAGTGATCCGCTGACTGTGGATTACTGGAGCAATGCAGAGACCTAACCCTGCTGCAAACCACAGGTTCAGACTCACAGCAAGGTCCTTCCCGTCCTTTGCTTGTGTGCTGGGAGGGATTTGAGGGAGTGCCATCAGGCATTTTCTAGATGGTCCCTCCATTTGGGTTCATCTGCAGTTGTTGTCATGGTTAGACTGGGGTTATGGGTTTTTGGAGAGAGCCCGCAGAGGGCACGTGCCCCTCCTGTCACATCCTCGCAAGGGTACAGGCTGTCAATGTGACATGTTCCCAAGGAGAGGGAAGGGATCTGGGCTCCACACATCTGCACTAAGTGTCTCTTGTGTGCCAAGCAGAGTGGAGGCTCTAGGGATTTGGAGGAGGATGAGACAGGCCTCATGGAGCTCACAACCACGGTATAGAAAGGGTAGGAGCACCCATAGGGCAGCTATACCTAAGTCGTGTGAGCTGTGCAGGGCAGGAACACAGAGGGGCGTACGTTAGCTGACCTTGTGGGGGCAAGGAGCACTCAGAGGGATGTGGAGCAGAGTTTCAAAGGATGAATAGGAGCTAGTTGGGCAGGTAGTGGGGAGAGTAGTGCAGGCAGAAGGATGAAGAGATGGAGAGGTGTGAAGGTGGGCTGGGAATAGCGGTGGCTTTGCATTCCCAGGACACAGTGTGGATAAGACCAGGGGGAGCCACTACACAGAGGGAGGACTTGTGGGTCATGCCTAGGGTCCTGGTCTTCCACCTGTAGGCTTAGAGGCTGCCCAGTGTTCTGGCGGTCACAGGGCTGCTTGATGCAACGCGGAGGGTGAGCTTGACGGGGATGTGGGTGGTGAGAGAGCAGACAGGGAGCCAGGTAGGAGCTTTCATCAAAGTCTCCCCAAGAGAGGCGGAGGAGGGTCTGCAGAAGGAGGTGGCTGCTGGGAGCAAAGGAGTGGACAAGCTGAGAAATTCAGAGGGGAGGACAGAGGGGGTTTGGGGTCCAAGAGGAGACGTGGGGCAAGCGAGACCCAGCGGAGGTGACATCCTCTCTGCTTTGGGGTGCATGGACTGTGGGGGCAATATCCTGGCTGGGAACTATAGCCAGGAGGGGGGAGGGGGGATGGTGGAGGAGGAAGGGAAGGAAGGGGGAGGGGGGATGGTGGAGGAGGAAGGGAAGGAGATCGGAAGGGCGTCGGTGATGGAATAAGTGTCA
>CAUYLG010021689.1:0-17995 GCA_963573385.1 Cacajao melanocephalus | reverse complement strand
ATCGTTTCTTATAGTTGCATAGTATTCCATGGTGTATATGTGCCACATTTTCCCCGTACAGTCTATCATCGATGGGCATTTGGGTTGGTTCCAGATCTTTGCTATTGTAAACAGTGCTGCAATGAACATTCATGTGCATGTATCCTTATAGTAGAACTATTTAATCCTTTGGATATATACCCAGTAATGGGATTATAATCCTTTGGATATATACCCAGTAATGGGATTGCTGGGTCAAATGGAATTTCTATTTCTAGGTCCTTGAGGAATCACCACACTGTCTTCCACAATGGTTGAACTAGTTTACACTCCCACCAACAGTGTAAAACTGTTCCTACTTCTCCACATCCTCTCCAGCATCTGTTGTCTCCAGATTTTTTAATGACCGCCATTCTAACTGGTGTGAGATGGTATCTCAATGTAGCTTTGATTTGCATATCTCTAATGACCAATGATGATGAGCATTTTTTCATATGTTTGTTGGCCTCATGTATGTCTTCTTTTGTAAAGTGTCTCTTCATATCCTTTGCCCACTTTTGAATGGGCTTATTTGTTTTTTTCTTGTAAATCTGTTTTAGTTCTTTGTAGATTCTGGATATTAGCCCTTTGTCAGATGGGTAGACTTCAAAAATTTTTTCCCATTCTGTTGGTTGTTGATTCACTCTAATGACTGTTTCCTTTGCTGTGCAGAAGCTGTGGAGTTTGATTAGGTCCCATTTGTCTATTTTGGCTTTTGTTGCCAATGCTTTTGATGTTTTGGTCGTGAAGTCCTTGCCTGTGCCTATGTCCAGAATGGTTTTGTCTGTGTTTTCTTCTAGAGTTTTTATGGTGTTAGGTCTTATGTTTAAGTCTTTAATCCATCTGGAGTTAATTTTAGTGTAAGGTGTCAGGAAGGGGTCCAGTTTCTGCTTTCTGCACGTGGCTAGCCAGTTTTCCCAACACCATCTGCTAAACAAGGAATCCTTTCCCCATTGCTTGTTTTTGTCAGGTTTGTCAAAGATCAGAGGGTTGTAGCTGTGTGGCATTGTCTCTGAGGCCTCTGTTCTTTTCTGTTGGTCTGTATCTCTGTTTTGGTACCAGTACCATGCTGTTTTGATTACTGTAGCCTTATAGTATAGTTTGAAGTCAGGTAGCTTGATACCTCCAGCTTTGTTCTTTTTGCTTAGGATTGTCTTGGCTATGCAGGCTCTCTTTTGGTTCCATATGAAGTTTAAGGTGGTTTTTTTCCAGTTCTGTGAAGATGGTCATAGGTAGCTTGATGGTGATAGCAGTGAATCTATAAATTACTTTGGGCAGTATGGCCATTTTCACAGTATTGATTCTTCCTAACCATGAGCGTGGAATGTTTTTCCATCTGTTTATGTCCTCTCTTATTTCCTTGAGCAGTGGTTTGTAGTTCTTCTTGAAGAGATCCTTTACATCCTTTATTAGTTGCATTCCTAGGTATTTTATTCTCTTTGTAGCAATTGTGAATGGCAGTTCATTCTTGATTTGGCTCTCTTTAAGTCTTTTATTGGTGTATAGGAATGCTTCTGATTTTTGCACCTTGATTTTGTATCCTGAGACTTTGCAGAAGTTGCTTATCAGTTTCAGGAGATTTTGGGCTGAGACGATGGGGTCTTCCAAATATACAATCATGTCGTCTGCAAATAGAGACAATTTGACTTCCTCTTTTTCTAATTGAATACCATTTATTTATTTTTCTTGCCTGATTGCTCTGGCTAGAACTTCCAATACCACATTGAATAGGACTGATGAGAGAGGGCATCCTTGCCTAGTTCCAGATTTCAAAGGTAATACTTCCAGTTTTTGCCCATTCAGTATGATATTGGCTGTGGGTTTGTTGTAAATACTGTTTATTATTTTGAGATATGTTCCATCGTATCTCAAGGTTAATATTGTTATGTGTGAATTTGATCCTGCCATTTTGATACCAAGTTTATTGAGAGTTTTTAGCCTAAAGGCTGTTGAATTTTGTCAAAGACCTTCTCTGCATCTATTGAGGTAATACTGTGGTTTTTGTCTTTGGTTCTGTTTATGTGGTGAATTACATTTATAGACTTGCATATGTTGAACCAGTCTTGCATCCCTGGGATGAAGTCTACTTGATCATAATGGATAAGCTTTTTGATGTGCTGTCACAATTGGTTTGCCAGTATTTTATTGAAGATTTTTGCATCTATGTCCATCATGGATATTGGCCTAAAGTTTTCTTTTTTTTGTTGAGTCTCTGCCAGGTTTTGGTATCAGGATGATGTTGGTCTCATAAAATGATTTGGAAAGAATTCCCTCTTTTTGTATTGTTTGGAATAGTTTCAGAAGGAGTGGTACCAGTTCCTCTTCGTATATCTGGTAGAATTCAGCTGTGAACCCATCTGGATCTGGGTTTTTTTTTGGTTTGTATGCTATTAATTGCTGCCTCAACTTCATCCCTTTTTATTGGCCTATTCAGGGTTTCAACTTCTTCCTGGTTTAGGCTTGGGAGGGTGCAAGTGTCCAGGAATTTGATATTTTTTTTTCTTCTGGAACTTTTGCTGCTATATATAAAATATTTTTTAAAATTTAATGGTAATACTTGAATGGTGAATCCCACATAGCGTTAGAACAAAAAAATGTAGATTCTAGAGTCTCAGAACAAAAAGTTTAATAGATTCAAGTATTTGAACCTGAATTTGCATTTCACTTTAAAATTTTTAGCATACTCACACTGCTTTATCATAAGAAAAGATCATAATAAGAAGTGCATTTAGTCTGACATATGGTTACTTTGGAAACCTTTTTTACTTTGATATATTTAATTTTCTAATTTACTAATGCAAAAATTTAGATATAAGTGAACTCTAAATATTTAAGCTGAAGTCCATTAAGTTTGAAACTACTACAAGCAGTTCCACATAGAAACTTACACAGATTTGAAACTCATGAAAGTTTTGCAAATGAGCTCAAACAAAAATTTTTAAGTCATGTTATTTTTGCAAATACCAACATGAGGTATTCTTATATCCTTGTGGCATATGGCTACTTTTAAATTCCAGCAAGATATTCTTTGATCTTCATTCATAAAGGGATATATTATGGGAGTCTCACATTAAAGAAAGCTTAATAAAATTTAATAAGTAAATAATGAGGGGTGTTTCTAATTTTTTTGTTAGATACCACACTTCTGATGCAGAAAAACAATAATCATACTTAAAAGACTCCAAAGTAGAAAAATTATATGTAACTTGCCTTTTGAGCAGAATGTGACATGGGCTATATATAGTTTGGCCATTCTAATAGAGTTTGTGCCTCTGTAAGTCTTTTCATATTGTTTATAAAACCAATTACATGCTGACTCCAAAATCACATTTCACAGCTTCCCTTGTCAGATTACTACATGATTAAGGTTGGCAATGATTGTTTTCTTTCTTCCTAATCAAATGGCCTGGCCATTTCCCAAGGTCAAAAGAGTGTGAAAAATGAAGTTCACTGTCTTGGCAGCCATCTTATTTATGCTTTTGTCACACCTCTCTTCCCGCTAGGTAAGCATTACCTCCCATTACTTCCCTTCCTGCTGATTTCTAGGTTACTCTTGCCCTCACCACCTATGTATTCTGTTGTGATGATTGCCTAACACTTAGAAACAGTTTCCAAGTATCGGGTCTCAAGAGAAAGATGCCTTGCCAATAACTCCTACAAACACAGCATCTGCACGACTGAGTTTTTTCTTTGTCAGACCAAAAAAAATGGGATTTGGACTCAGATTGCTGCAGCTCAAGTTTTTCTTCCACAGTGGCTGTGTGATCTTGGTCAAAATCTTGTAATTCTCTCTTCTTCACAACCATTGACTCTAAAAACTGATGATAATAGTGCTTACCTTATAGTGTTATTGCAAGAATTAAATCAAGTATTGTGCGTAAAACTAAAGCTAATAGTTCTCATAAACTTAGAACTATGAATCTAACATAATAATCATCTCACTGTTTTATTAATAATTACATGACATATTACTATAATATGATATAAGTAATAGTATATTTGAATAATACTAATCCCATTGCAATTTTGGAAAAATTCATATGGAAAGAAATCAGGCTGATATTTAAATAGTAGAAGGTCCACGTTTTGGGCTAAAATTGTGGGTATACAAAATGGAATACAAAATAAATGCATGAATGCAGAGCACACATTGTCATGAACAGTGACATGGGTACAAGACAAGGCAGCAGCTTGTAATCTTATCTTTTGCTTCAATATCAGTTCCTCCTTTTGTGGCTGGGTTGATTCTAAATGTTTGTATTATTACAGAGAGCATCAATTTAAACTAAGGAAAATATCACTTACCTTCTACCTTGTAAAATATAAGTACTCCATACACATAGTATTATTGTAACATTCTTATCATAATACACTGTTGTTTTCTTATATAATGGCCTCTTATGTCTTATGCATTATCATCCCAGTCTCAAGATACTTGATGGGTAAATCTCAGACTGTTGATAATATTGTGCAAACCCATGTAATTCATATAAAATGATTTCCTTTTATTTCATAACATGGAAAATATATCATTAAATTTTTTCTCTTAGCACTTTATTTGAGAAGATATTTTTACTTCAGTAAAACAAGAAATTGAAAATTCCCTATTACAGGAGGATTATGTTAAAAGGCAATGTGCCCAGACATTTTAAATTTTTTATCTCATCTTAATTCTTAAACAAGTATTTACAAAGTTTCCTCAACTTGGTAATATTAAAATGTAATCATTTCGGTTCCTCTAATTAACAAGTAGTTATTAAATAAAATTTTGTAGAAGTAATTTTTTATTAGTATACCATGTGGTATTGTATTCTAACTAGATTATAAACTATGCAGAAAGATATTAAGGAAAGAATATAGGAACAATTATTCCTCTAAGAAAAGTGATCTAATTAGGGAATTCGGGGAATATAATTATTTAAAAAATGTAGACATTACTCAGTACATTGACTCTAAGTAAATTAGTAAAGAACCATTTTTACCACCAAGGCATGTGTGCATTTGTTGACAGGGGAAATAAAAGTAGGAATATCTGAGAGAATTTCCAGGCAAAAGAAGTGCGTCTGCCTTTAAAACTTTGTTTTGTTTTGTTTTGTTTTTGAGACCTAGTGTCGATCTGTTGCCCAGGTTGGAGTGTAGTGGCATGATCTTAGCTCACTGAAACCTCTGCCTCTTAGGTTCAAGCTATTCTCCTGCCTCAGCCTCCCAAGTAGTGGGGATTACAGGTGCCCACCACCAGGCCTGGATAATTTTTGTATTTCTAGTAGACGTGGGGTTTCACCATGTTGGCCAGACTAGTCTTAAACTCCTTACCTCAGGTGATCCACCTGCCTTGGCCTTTTAAAGTGCTGGGATTACAGGCATCAGCTACTGCACCCTGGCCTCTTTTAGCCAATTTTTAGAAGGCCTGTAACCCATAACCTCATTATCTGGTTTGCCACAAAAATGTGGCAAAACGTCCTATCAGAGATATACTATCAAATCTTAGATTATTAAAAGGCAAGATAGTTTAATTTTAGTCTTGTCCTCGTCCTCATCATATAAATATAGCAATTTTCCCAATGAGTACTCATTATAACCTATTATTGTTAAAGAGAGAATAATTATTCAACAATATTTGTTAAGGTATTGTAAGGCAGACTTTGTTCAAAACCATCACAGTTGGTATAATGAGCCACTGCAATGGATTTTGCACTGGGGGAGAGAGATTGGACTCTACTCTGAATATAGCATGGGCAGGTGGAAATTTATAGCCAGGGAGCAGGCTGGATCAGTGGATGAAAAATTACTAAGAGGACACATTAGGGATTAGAGGTATTCTGGCTATACTGAGCTAGCAGGATTCCTGCTGAAGGCAGGCCATGGTAATCAGAGATCTCCCAAAAGATGGCAAGTGAGGAACCCTATTTATATTGAGGGTGATTAGACATCACGGGGAGGTGGATTGATTCTAGCTAAACTGATTTAGCAAGGTTCTTTGCTAAAGCTGGATTTTGCAAGAAAGTGCACAGGCAGGCTTAGGAGAAATTTCCGGAGGCTGAATAAAGTTTGGTCAAGGAAAGAATCCTTGTCAGTATGAAGATAATCCAAATTTATGCACACCATATGCTTTGGACTCACTTTATGGTAAAAGCTGAAAATTACTGCAGCACAGTGATGAGTTGTGATCAGAGAGTCTTAAAAGGGCATAGCTTCAATTGGTTTAAGGAAAAGGATGTGTCTGCTAAGGACTAGTAGCCGTGAATGACTTTAGTAACCTGCATGCACAGAAAGAAAAATGACTGCCATCCTAAGACACTGAAAAAAAGGATAATGTATTTCTTTTACATTTCTCAAGGATTTTGGCATTTTTTTTTTTTTGGTGCCTTAATCCTGCCACCTGCTGGTGTTACATAGAACTGAAAATAAATGGCAAAAATATTTTAATATGAATTTTACAGGAAATATACAATTGTTTCCAATTGCTCTAGTAGAGTAACTCATGTTTTTTCCAGCAAAGTTAGTGTTTTTCTTAGAATATATGCCTCTTTAAAAATTATATTAATATACTCACTGAAGGAAAACATGGAATGTTAGCAAGTGTTTTTATGTAAATAATTTTTTTTCATAGCTACTTTGAAGACTTGAGGTATAAATAAAAGATTTTCTCACCAGGAACTAAGAAAAGTAGGCACAGTAGCAAGGTATGTTTATAGGAACTGCAAGAAACGAATGCAAGTGTTGCTTTCAAAACTGTTATTTATTTGTTTTAATGAATTCTTTCTTATGTATCTTTGGTTTTTCCAGCTTCTTGGCTTCCTTTGCCTTTTGTGCAAATATGAGCCAGGAAATGTTCGCCATAGCAGAGCCATGTGAGGAGATGCTGTTGTATCACTGCTATACTGTGATCATATAGAAGACTAGAGCTAAATCTGTACTGAAAGAAATTATGAACTATGTAATTATGGGTTACAAGGAAACTGATATGATTATAATTTGAGAAATTTAAAGGTATTTTTTTTTCACACTTGGGGACACAATTTTTGTCTCATGAAAACAGATTATTTTTCCTTTTCAGGAGAGCAAATACAATTATATACTCAGAAACATAATTGGTACAATACTGATTAAAGGCAGAAGACACCTTAAAAAGACCACTTACTAGTCATTTTTTTTTCATTATATCAAGAGACTGTCTTAGAAAAAGGCAAAAACTAAAATAAGAATTTCAAGGAATTAAAGCAAATTCTCCAGTATAGCTTATGCCTCATTTTCAGTCTTCAATTAAAATTATTTTGCTGACTAAATTGATATCAGTAAAATGCAAAAAGTCATATTTTCTTCAGAAGCTTTGCATCATGTACGGCCTGAAACAATGTCTCCTTAGCTAGCACTTTGTCATAGAAAGTAATCCAACAAAACAAAAGGGAACATGAAGAGTGAGCAAGGAATGGAAAGCCAATATGCATATAGATAATGAAGATGGCTGGCTCTAGGGTGACTGATAAGAAGATGTGGTAGGAATGTCCTCTAAGAATCCCTGAAATTCTCAGGAAACTGATGGGAAAGACTTCATTCATCAGCTCCAGTGTCTGATTTGTAGGTGCTTTACTCCCAAGATGCTACATGTCAGGCACTTCTGAGTTGTGCATGCATGGACACCTCAAGGCATTAGCTGAAATTCACATGGTATGGATATGAGGTGAGGTGCTTTCCATTGCACTTGCATTAATTTGTTGGAACACACACTGATTTGATCACTTTAGCAGCAGCATGAATAAGACAATGATAAGTTCAAGAGCTTCCAAAGAGGTATATAAAGAAGTGATGGGTAACCCAATATTCAATATTTATTACGTAATGTAAATTTTATGTATAAGTCATAAAACCTTAAAAAGGAAATTGTGAATTTCAGTTACTCAGACAGATGTATGGTATCATACAGAGAAGGTATGCGAGTATCTGACTGTCATTCAAGAATTTTAGGAGTTTTAGTCATGAAGTCTTTGCCCGTGCCCTTGTCCTGAATGATATTGTCTAGGTTTTCTTCTAGGGTTTATATGTGTATTAGGTCTCGCATTTAAGTCTGTAATTCATCTTGAGTTAATTTTTGTATAAGGTATACACCAAAAGCAATGGCAACAAAAGCCAAAATAGGCTAATGGGATCTAATTAAACTTAAGAGCTTCTGCACAGCAAAAGAAACTATCAATAGAGTGAACCAGCAACCAACAGAATGGGAAAAAATTTTTGCAATCATCTGACAAAGGGCTAATATCCAGAATCTAAAAAGAACTTAAACAGATTTACAATACAAAAACAAACAACCCCATCAAAAAGTGGGTGAAGGATATGAGAAGACACTTCTCAAAAGAAGACATTTATGCAGCCAACAAACATATGGAAAAAAGGTCATTACTGGTCATTAGAGAAATGCAAATTAAAACCACAATGAAATACATCTCAGGCCAGTTAGAATAATGATCATTAAAAAGTCAGGAAAAAACAGATGCTGGAGAGGATGTGGAGAATTAGGATCACTTTTACACTGGTGGTGAGAGTGTAAATCAGTTCAACCACTCTGGAAGACAGTGTAGCAACTTCTTAAGGATCTAGAACCAGAAATACCATTTGACCCAGCAATTCCATTTATGGGTTTATACCCAAAGGATTATAAATCGCTCTTTTATAAAGAAACCATGCATGTATGTTTACTGCGGCACTCTTCAGATTAGCCAAGACTTGGAACCAACCCAAATGCCCATCATTGGTAGAGTGGATAAAGAAAATGCGGCACATATACACCATGGAATACTACAGAGCCAAAAAATAGGATGAGTTCATGTCCTTTGCAGGGTCATGGATGAAGCTGGAAACCATCATTTTCGGCAAACAACATGGGAACAGAAAACCAAATGGCACCTGTTCTTATTCATAAGTGGGTGTTGAACAATGAGAACACATGGATACAGGGAGGGGACCATCACATACCAAGGCCTGTCAGGGGTGGGGGCCTAGGGGAGGGATAGCATTAGGAGAAATACCCATTGTAGATGAAGGGGTTGATGGGTGTGGAAAACCACCATGGCATGCATATACCTATGTAACAAACCTGCACATTCTGCACATGTACCCTAGAACTTAAAGTATAATAATAATTTTAAAAAAGAGTTCTAGAAGGAGAAATTCCTAGACAAATCTACAAAGCAAAGGCCCAAAGTGTTTTAGTTTGTGTCTTTGTTAGTTTGTTTTTAATGTGTGTTACATCAGAAATGAACATTTCAATTGAGGATGGGAAAGACATGGCATATTACTTTTAAATAAATATATTAAAATTCCACATTGAATAATCATAAATATATATTATTTCACATAATAGTAACCAACCAGATTGCTGTGCTTTTTTAAATAATTTAATGTTTTTTTTCTTGTTTGTTTTTATTATATTTGTATCAATTTGGAATTTGAGACCTTGAAGGTACTACTCATATCACTTCTGTATGATAACCACCAACTTTCGTCTCTCTTGCTTTGGGTCACTGTGTTCACAGCCTTAATGGACATGACTCTGAAAGCCCAAAAACGATCATGAATGACAATGATTGCTAAAAGTGTCACTATTAAGGAATTACATTTGAATTCCAAGAGGGTTATGCATAGTAAATGTTCCTCCATGTTTGTACCAGGGCAATAAGAGCTTGATGTCAAAGGAGTTACTGATTTGGCTAATGGTTTATTCTTGTATTGCTGTCCAAGAAATTAGCCTGGTTTTCTTTGGCATACAAAATACTGACTCAACTACATGTATCTACATCATGTATTTTTCTCCAGAAGTCATATCTCTTACATTCAGCCTTTGAAAATATTATGTTACATAAATTGTAAAAATATGTTTTTCTTTCAGATTTTATTAAACTATTTCAACTTTTATTTGCAAAGTCCTTTATCTAGACTCTAATACTATCCATGGAAAATAGGAACCAACCCAAATGCCCATCAGTGATAGACTGGACAGGGAAAATGTAGCACATACACATCATGGAATATTATGCAGCCATAAAAAACAATGAGTTCGTGTCCTTTGTAGGGACATGGATGAACCTGGAAACCATCATTCTCAGCAAACTGACGCAAGAAGAGAAAATCAAACACCACATGTTCTCACTCATAGGCAGGTGTTGAGCAATGAGAACACATGGACACAGGGAGGGGAGCATCACACACTGGGGTCTGTGGTGGGGAACTAGGGGAGGGACAGCAGGGGGTGGGGAGTTGGGGAGGAATACCATGGGGAGAAATGCCAGATATAGGTGATGAGGAGGAAGGCAGCAAAGCACACTGCCATGTATGTACCTATGCTACAGTCCTGCATGTTCTTCACATGTACCCCAAAACCTAAAACGCAATTAAATATGGAAAAAAAGAAGAAAAAAAAAGAATATAATTTGAGAGAGTATATGTGAAGTTCTAATCATACTAATGTTCCTTACAAATTGTGCATCAAAATAAATAATGTCACATTGCATAATACCACTCATTAAACAAAACAATAACCCATTTAATAGAAAGATAAGGAAACAAGAAAGGAAAAAGAGAAGAAGGAAGGGAGGAAGGAAGGGGGGAGGGACAAATAAAAAGGAAATAAAGGAAAGATATCCCTTATAGTAGAAGTCAAAATTGTATATAAGTGTTTGTGTGTGTGTGTGTGTATACCAAAAAATCCTCAAATAGTTCAAATTTGATAAGCAACGGAATATGTTTTATAATCTCAAATTAGATACCAACAGAAAGCTTATTCATTAATTGTTCTTATTAAATTTACAGGACAAAATTTGTCCCCTTCTTAATCAAGTGATGAAAGCTAATGTTACCAATACTGGATAAAAAGCACATTCTACATATGTCTTCAGCTGTGACGTGCTGAGGACACTGTACTCATGGTGTGTATGCCTGACAAACAGCATAGCATTAATCTAATCATTAGGAAACGTCAGAAAAGGTCAATTTAGAGAAACTGCACAAAATAACTGTAAACTATAAACGCAATTATCGGGACAATTGATATTTAAATAAGGACTACAGGGTATATGTTGGTGGTGTTTCAATGTTAAATTTTCCAGCATTTTACATTTCTGTTGTTATATAAGAAAATTCCCCTTTTCTTTAAAAATACAAACTGAAGTATTTAGGAGTAAAGAGCTCCAGCACATCCAAGGTGCTCTCAAGGGGTTCTGAAACACAAATATGTGCATACATGTAAACTTATGAATAGAGAGAATGAGATAAAATGTTAACAATTATAAAACTGGGTAAATGTTCTAAGAAAATTAATTGTATTATTCTTGCAATGAACATGTAAGTTTAAAGCTGTAGCAAATCAAAAGATTTGAAAAGCAACCTCCTTTCCTACATATCTTTTCATACTGGTCCATCATCCTCAGAAAAAAATGTGAGTCTTGGTCTCCTGGTCCTGCAAAATATTCCCAAGAAACTTCATTTTGTTAAGTGAATTGGTGCATTAAAATAGTATAGGATGGTCACATAACATTTCAAACGGAGTGTATCACATCAAATTTTAACTAAGGATAGAATTTATTTCATTTTTAAATATTTAAGTGTTCAATGTGTTAAGAAAAAGATACAAGTGAATTTAAAGGGTTTTTCTACAGAAGAGACAATGAAGGATATATTCAGTCAACATTTCTACGCCTTATCCTCTCAACTAGTTTAATATGAAATTAGCTTTGTGTTTTGTGCCTTTTTCTCTAGTGTATTGTTTGTTATAAATCTTATACTTTGATTATGTTCTTTTCATAGTGAAATATGTTGTGCCTTAAAATAAAAATTTTACTGTTTCATTGAAAGAGGTATTTCCCAGAGGCACTTTGAATCTTCATTCAAATAGATCCCTAGAAATCTGATTACATAGGTCCTCCTTATAAAACATGTATGCATACATAAATATCCTACATTTTGTGATAAAAATTGTACTTGAGTAAAAAGAAAAAGAGGCTAATATCTTGTTATGCATAGTTAGTAAATATACTAATGTCCTAGATCAGGAGATAATATTATATAGAATTAAAATATATTTTATTGTAGAACAGTGATTAAAAATGTATCAAATATAGGTAGCAGTCAACATTAGGTCATATTATGTATTCTGGATGAAAATGTAAATAACTAAGCATATAGTAAACAAAAAGTTTTCTCTTCCATTTCAAATTAATAAAAAGTAGTCACATTTTTTATCAATTCTGATTTCCCCCATGAAGAGAAATTAACTGAGCTTAAAATTTCTAATTAAAGGAAAAACATTCTCAATTACTTAGTTTTACTATGTCTTGATTTTATCCCAAATTAATACTATGTTATAGAAGTTACATTTAGAAAAGCAAGATGCTAAAAACCTGTTTGTTAGCATTGCAATATATCCTCATATTTGGTATAATAAAATAGGTATATCATAATAGTTATATGTATATTGGCACTATAATTATTATATAAAATAGATAATATGATTGTTTTTTATCTTGGTAAAAGAAAACAAAACTGTTGTTGGCTTATTAGTGTGACTGCCTGAAACAAAACTGTATCTTCAAATGACCTATTTCTTTGTATTAATATATTTGGTGCTTAAAATTTGTTAGATACACTTTTTACCATTCACAAATATTGACCACTTTATACTCATAATAACCCTATGAAATAATTATGTTTATTATCTTAATTTTAGAAATTTGGAACACGAGGCCCAATGACTTTAAGCAGCTTGTCCAGAATCCTGTGCCTATTTTGCTTCTCAACAAGAAGACAGGTAAACATCTGATTATTAATTTGATTTCTAGAAAATATGACATGTATTTTTAACAATAAATATGGTAATCATTCAGTTTAAAGGTATAATTTTAAATAATATAAAAATAATTTGAACCAAGCCTCTGCTTCCATAACACTAACAACATTTTTATGTGGTAAATATATTTGGGAAAGAACTCTACAGGTCACTGAAGCTAAACAATGCTGCTCTTTCTCCTTTTTGTCTTAGCAATTGAACTTAAATCTTAGTAATAAAAGTTTATTTTCTAAATTTTTGTAAGTAAACTTGATTTTAATTATTTCAATGTTATAATTCATAAATAAGGTATTTCATGGCAAACCATATAAATCAATGAACACTACTTACAGCACTACTATAGCCAACAGAATTTGTTTAAAATAGCATATGATAATTTGTGCATCTTTTTCAGGTGAGTGATG
Source organism: Cacajao melanocephalus (assembly GCA_963573385.1). Lineage (NCBI taxonomy): Eukaryota > Metazoa > Chordata > Mammalia > Primates > Pitheciidae > Cacajao > Cacajao melanocephalus. The sequence goes on along the minus strand of CAUYLG010021689.1, from coordinate 4,738 downwards.
TGTATAGGAAAAAATGCTTCATAAAGCATGTGAATTCATAATTGGAGCTACTAGTTTCACCAGGCTCAGCCACTCAGTGCCTGCCCTGAAATATTAGACAAACACCCAATTAGTCAAGAAAGATGTGCAAAGGTTTTACTAAAATCTTTCTCCCATTATTTCATTTGAAAACCCTTGTCAATTTTCTTTTTAGGTACATTAAATGTAAATGTTATTTAATTAAAAAGCCAATAGTCCAATTAATCTCAATAACCCAATTCAAATGGTCAATGAATTTGAAGAGACATTTCTCCAAATCAAAGATATAAATTACCAATAAACACATGAATATAATACTAGGCATCATTAATCATTAGAGAGGTTAACAGGCAAATGAAACACCATTTTAAATCCACTAGGATGACTAAATAAAAGTGACTGATGATAATAAGTGTTTGTGATGATACGAAGAAATTAGCACTCTCTAATACTGCAAGTTGCAATGTGAGATAGTTACAGCCACTTTGAAAATCATTTGACAGTTTCTCAACAAGTTAAATATACAGTTAATACAGCCCAACATAAATGAAAACATTTTTCTAGTAAATAACTGTATAGGAACCTTTATAACAGGATCCATAACAACTGAAAGGGGGAAACACCTCAACTGCACATCAAATAATGCATAAACACGATATAGTTAACCCTTGAAAAACAGGTTTGAACTGCATGGGTTTTGTATTAGTCTGTTCTCATCTTGCTGTAAAGATATACCAAAGACTGGGTCATTTATAAAAGCAAGAGTTTTACTTGATTCACAGTTCAGCATGCCTAGGGAGGCCGCAGGAAACTTACAATCATGGCAAAAGGGGAAGCAAACATGTCTTTCTTCACATAATGGCAGGAGAGACAATGAGAACAGAGCAAAGGGGGAAGCCCCTTGCAAAACCATCAAATCTCATGAGAGCTTACTATCTGGAGAATAGCATGGGGTAACTGCACACATGACTCAATTACCTTTTCCGGGGTCCCTTCCATGACATGTGGGGATTATGGGAGCTACAATTCAAGATAAGGTTTGGGTGGAGACATAGCCAAACCGTAAAATTCTGCCTTGGCCCCTCCCAAATCTCATGTTCTCACAATTCAAAACACAATTATGTCTTTCCAACAATCCCTCAAAATCTTAACTTCTTCCAGCATCAACCCAAAAGTACAAGTCCAAGGCCTCATTGAAGACAAGCCAAGTCCCTTCCATCTATGAACCTTAAAGTTCTAAAATGATGTCCTTTAACTCCATGTCTCACATGCATGTCTTGCTGATGCAAGAGCTGAGCTCCCATTGCCTTGGGCAGCTCTGCCGTTTGGCTTTGCAGGGTACAGCCTCCCTCCTGGCTGCTTTCACAGACTGACATTGAGTGTCTACAGCTTCTCCAGCCACATGATGCAAACCGTCAGTGGATCTACCATTCTGGGGTCTGGAGAATGCTGGCCATCTTCTCACAACTGTACTAGGTGGTTTCCAGTGGGGACTCTGTGTGGAAGCTCCAACCTCACATTTCCCTTCCACACTGCCCTAGCAGAGGTTCTGCATTTGGGTTCCACCCTTGAAACAAACTTCTGCCTGGGAATCTAGGTGTTTTCATACATGCTCTGGAATTTAGGAAAAGATTCCCAAACATCAGTTCTTGACTTCTGTGTACCCACAGGCCCAACACCATGTGAAAGCCGCCAAGGCTTAGAGCTTACACCCTCTGAAGCAATAGCCTGAGCTGTATGTTGCTCCCTTTTGCTATGGCTGGAGCTGAAGCAGCTGGCATGCAGGGCAACAATGTTCTGAGTGTGCACAGAGCAGGAGGACCCTGGGTCTGGTCTACAAAACCATTATTCCCTCCTAAGTCTCTGGACCTATGATGGGAGGGGTTGCCACAAACAGCTCTGACATGCCCAGGAGACATTCTCCTCATGGTTGTGGTGATTAACATACTGCTCCTCATTGTTATTTAAGCAAATTTTGGCAGCATGCTTGAATTTCTCCCAAGAAAATGGGTTTTTCTTTTGTATAGCATGGTCAGGCTGTAAATCTTACAAACTTTTATGCTCTCCTTCCTTTTGAACACTTTGCCACTTAGAAATTTCTTCTGCCAGATACCCTAAATCATCTGTCTGAAGTTCAAAATTCCACACATCTCTTGTGCAGGGGCAAAATGCTGCCAATTTCTTTGCTAAAGCATAACAAGAGTCAACTTTGTTTCAGTTCCCAACAAGGTCCTCATCTCCATCTGAGACTACGTCAGCCTGGACTTCATTTTCAATATTACTATCAGCATTTTTTTTGTCAACGCCATTTAAGAAGTATCTAAGAAATTCCAAACTTTCTCACGTTTTCCTGTCTTCTTCTGAGCCCTCCAAAGTGTTCCAACATTTGCCTGGTTACCTAGTTCCAAAATTGCTTTCACATTTTCTAGTATCCGTATAGCAGTGCTCCACTCTACCTGGTACCAATTTGCTGTATTGGTTTGTTCTCATGCTGCCATAAAGACATACCTGAGACTGGGTGATTTATAAAATAAAAAAGTTTAATTGACTCACAGTTCAGCATCATTGGGGAGGCCTCAGGAAACTTACAATTATGGCAAAAGAGAAAGCAAACACATTTTTCTTCACATGGTGGCAGAAGGGAGAATGACAACTGAGCCAAGGCGGAGGCTCCTCACAAAGCCATCAGATCTCATGAGAACTTATTCACTATCATGAGAATAGCATAGAAGAAAATACTCCCATGATTCAGTTACTTCCCACTGGGTCCCTCCCATGACATGTGGGGATTATGGGAACTACAATTCAAGATGAGACTGTGTGGGGACACAGCCAAACCATATCAGATTCCCTTAAATGCCCTTTTTTTCTTTTTCCAACCAGCATGATTCTAAAATACAGTATTCACTGAATGAGTAACCTATACATATGGAGGGACAACTTTTTTAATGTATGGGTTTTTCAGTGGCTACTGCAGGACTTGAGTATGTATAAATTTTGCTATACATGGGAGTCCTGGAACCATTCTCTGCTTATACCAAGGGACTTGTATAATGTATATCCAAACAATTGAATATTATTTGGCAGTGAAAAAAATGAAGGATAGAAGTATGGATAAAATTCGATAATATATGCTAAGTGCAAGAAGTCAGTCACAAAAGATGAGATATTGACTGATTTCATCTACCTTAAATGTCTAGAATATGCAATTGTATAGGCTAAAGAGATTAGTTGGTGGTAGGAAATAGAACGGAGTGAGGAGTGGGGGAGTGACAGTTATGGGTACAGAATTGCTTTTTGGAGGTAAGATATTCAGAAAAATGTATTACAATGCTGGCTGCATAACTCTGTGGATATTCTAAAGAACATTTTATGATGTATTCTACATAAATAAATGGAATCAACCTATGTTGATGTTGGTGTATCCTACTAAAATATCTTTTGGAGGTAGAGCAGACAGGATAGTTGTTGCAAATAGATAGAGATATCAAGCAGATATTTTGTTGCTTTATGACTATTACCTCAGCTTAATTAATAATAGCATCCCTTTTTACTTTTAAAAGTTTCCTTAATTAGGTGATACATGACATGATAGCCAAGTGGATAAAATTATGTCCTTTCCTGCATCAGGAAGAAAAGTGCGAAGGGAGACTGAATGTATGATCAAGAGGTCTCTTTGGTCTGCTCAGTTTAAGATGCCTATTAGACGTTTTTTGGAAGATGTTAGATAAATTATTATACATGCAGTCTGTAAATTCAGTAGAGCTAATTAACAGCTTGGGCATTTTCCAAAATCATATTTGCTCAATGAAACATTACATGAAACAAAGGGACTAAAGTATTAAATTTTGAGTAATAAAGAATATATCTAAATAGGGATGATAAATATAAATACAAGATTGATTTAAATGATGAAATTCTTTTTTATACCTCAACATTTAGATTTTAAATGAGATAATGTCACTAAATAATTCAAGGTCAAATTTATGAAAAGCACTGGTGAACCCGTCTAGAATGTCCATTGGTATACAACACTATTTTTCCCTATGCCTATAATAACCCCAGTTTCACAGAGAATGGATGACTTGGAATTGCATTTCCCAGAAGTGTTTGACAGCATGATCCAAAATTAAATTCTGCCAAAGAAAAGCATGTGCTTGATATTTGGAAGGTAAAATAGAAATCAGGAGTCATTTTCTTCCTCCAGCTGTGGCTAGCAGAGGAGTGAGTTTTAGCAGGTGTGGGGTTTGCAGCAGTCTGCAGACACTACTCTGCAAATTACTCCTTCACTTCTTAGCTACTTGTGTCTGTGAGAAGTTAAATAAAATATTAAACAATCTAATTTAACTGAATTTTAAAGAAATAATTCCTTATAGCAACATATCAATTATTTTTAAAGTATTATGTTGATATATTAGTTGAATATATAACAATATAATATACATCTTTATTAGTCTGAAAAGAACCATTTTAATTTTATGTCATTCCTTATAATCTTAATAAGTTAGTAATTTACTGAATATTATAAATAATTAATATAATATATATTTATATAAACATATTTATATTTATATTAAGTATATAAATATTTATAATATTTATATGTATATAATTTTTATAATATTTGTAAGTATATTATATATTACATATATTATTATAAATTTTTTTGTTTAGTATTTAATTATTTATTATTATTGGTGTTCTGATTTTTATTGTGTTG
>CAUYLG010021688.1:0-27078 GCA_963573385.1 Cacajao melanocephalus | reverse complement strand
TCATTAGCATTTCATGAAATCTTCTTTCAACATTCTTAGTTTCTTTGCATTGGGTTAGTACATGTTCTTTTAGCTCACAGAAGTTTCTTATTATCCACCTTCTGAAGCCTGATTCTCTCAGTTCATCGCACTCATTCTCTGTCAGGCTTTGTTCTCTTGCTGATGAGGAGCTGCGATCCCCTGTAGGAGGAGAGACATTCTGATTTTGGGTGTTCTCAGCCTTTTTGCACTGGTTTCTTCCCATTTTTGTGGATTTATCCACCTGTCGTCTTTCTAATTGCCAACTTTCAGATTGGGTCTGAGTGGACGTCCGGCTTGTTGGTGATGAAGTTTTTTCTGTTTCTTAGTTTTCCTTCAGTGGACGCCCTTTCCCCACAGAGCTAGGCCTTCCTGGGTTCAGCTGTGCTTACCGTGAATCTCTCAGTCCTCAGCGCTTCCAATTGCTGTTCTCCTTGTGGGTATGGGACCAGCTGAGCCCGACTCAAAGGGCACCCAGTCCTGTATACTCTGCACTGAGAAGCGCTGCGCCGGTGCCCCGGCAAAACAGCCACGCCGGCCAAAAGAGTCGCGCTGGCGACCCGTGTGGCTCCTCCGCTGGGTAGCTCCCAGTTTGTGGGCAACAGAAATTCGTCTGAAATTGCAGCGTCCACTCGCTCTCTGCGCTTTCACTGGGAGCTACAATCCTGAGCTGCTGCTAATCGGCCATCTTGGATCTCTCTCTCTAATTCAGTGAGTTTTGATAAACATATATGAATGTAACCATGACCATAAGCAAGATATAGAATATTTCTGTCACCTCCAAAACTTCTCTTGTGCCATTTTATTTGGATCTAATTTCCATAATTTTAGGTTAATTTTTTTCTATTCTTGGGCTTCATATAAATGAAATCATATAATGCATACTTTTCTACAAAGCATGATATTTTTGAGGCTCATCCATGCTGTTGTATCAGTAGTATGTTCCTTTTCATTGTTGTATAGTTTTCCATTGTATGACTATTCCACAATTTGTTTCTCCATTTACCTATTGATGAACAAGAGATTTTTCAGTTTTGGTCTCATGAGTAAGGCTGATACGGACATTTGAGTACAAATCCTTTTGTGGACATATGTTTTCATTTCTCTTGGGTAAATATCTAGAAGCAGAATTGCTAGGTCATGCATAAATATGTATGTATACATATACACATAAGCATATATATAATTTTAGAAGACACTGGCAAACTCTTAAAAGAAATTCTATCATTTTGTGCTCCTACCAACATTGATGAGCATTTCAGTTGCTTAAAATCTCTATAGCACTTAGTACTATAGTCTGTTTAATATTAGCTATTCTAATGGAGACTTTTTTTTGGGTATTTTCTTGTCAGCTTAATTTGACTTCCCTGATGACTAACGTTGTTAAACATCTTTTTATGTGCTTATTGGGTATTTTTAGCTCTTCATTTGTTAGGTGTCCTTTCAAAGGTTTTGATCATTTTTTTTCTTTTTTCCTTTTTTTTTAGTTTCAAGATATTTTTATCTGAGGAAAATATAATCATGTATGTAGTACACTCCCCCAAAATAAATAAATAAACTCTCCTGGAACTAATAATAAGTAAATTTAGCAAGTTTGGAGGATACAAGGCCAATGTATGAGAATCAATTGTTTTTCTATGTATCAGCAACAAAAAATTAGAAAATAAAAAATTTTAAATGATGATTTCATTAAAAATCTAAACTACTTAGGGATAAATTTAAATAAAATAAATCTAAGCCTTGTACACTGAAAATTTATAAAATACTACTGAAATTAAAATGTGTACATCAATGAAGAAATAAATAATGTCCATGTATTAAATTTAATATTGATAAGATGTCAGTTTCCCCTAAGTTCATCTGTAGATTTGACCACTCCCAATCGAAACCCCTGCAGGCTATTTTGTAGAAATTGACAAGCTGGCTTGAAAATTTATATTGAAGTAGAAAACACCTAGAATTGATAGAAAAAAGAAGTTGAAAAAGAAGAACAAAGTTGGATCACTCATACTGATTTCAAGACTTAGAATAAAGCTATAGTAATTAAGTCAATGTGGTATTAGTGAAAAAATAGATATATAGATAAATGGACCAAAATAGACCAGAAATAGACCTGCACATATATAACCAGTTGATTTTTGACCAAATCATCTTGATGTTATGTTTGAGTTAATGAGCGTATTCTTCATTTTAATATTGAAATCATGTTAACTTAGTGAGAGAATGCAGAAATAGTGGTATTAAAATTAATGGCAAGCTCGCCCATCACAATCCAATAATCAGTGGCCCTGATTTACCAATGGGTTGAGAAAAAATGAGCCACTTTTGCAAATTGCAAAGATCTAATTTGTAAATTCCTTTCCCAGGGTACAAGTCTATAGGTGGCCCCCAGAGAATTATTAACTATTCACAATAGTTCTTAGTAGTAATTGACTTATTTGAACAAACAATTGGTTCCCATATTTGCTTTAACCAGACTTAACAACTAAATATACTGGACTTTAAATACAGAAGACAGGTTAAAAGGGAGCACTAATCTTACGCTTGGGAAACCTACATTAAAATGATTTGTGTCTTATTTCTCAAAGTAGCCATTTGCCATTGATTTTACCCATGAAGCAGGCGTATAAACACCAAAAGAAAGGAAAAACAGTACCTTCTGAACTCAATTTTGTGACAGAAATGAGGGTCAGAAATAAAATTATGAGGACCTCTGGGGAACACAGCAATATAGGATGAGAGAGAGTTAGAGAAATGGCTTGCATGGTCATCCCTGCCTTCTCTGAGGAATGTCTGCCTCCACATTTCTTTGGTCTTTCGAAAGATTTTGCTTTCATTTATTTAAGGGTAGGATTCTTATCTATGGTGTTCACATGACTCAGTTGAAGTAATAGACAAGAACACTTTGCAAAGGTTGAGAGGCTTTATACATTTAAGGTGTTATTGTGCTTCTGAAAGTATAATGAAGACTGTAAAAAGGTGGTTATCTACTGAAAATCCTTTGGTGATAGTAGGACTTTAAAAAAATCTTTATTTCCCATCAAATAACCACTATGAACAGTTTGGTACAATTTTTTCCTATCACAGCTTGTAAAACAAAAACCCTCATTACAGGGTTATAATAAGGAGTTTCTTTTCCCCAGTTCTTTGGGTCTGGCCCAAGGACTGGGTCAGCAGCTGTTTTGCAAAAACTGGCCACTCTCCTTCCCTCTTTTCATAGTCTCTGCCCAATTGGCCAGCAAATTAATAAGGCTTCATGTCATCCAGTCTTTCAGTTAGAAGTTAGAAAGTAAAGTCTCATAAAAAATGTTTAGGAGTTGATGGTGTGTAGAGTCACAGTTTAAGAACTCCATGTTCTTTTCAAGCAGAGCTGCTTCACTGTTTCTAGCTTTCCCCACTGATGAGTGAAACGTGGCCTTGTGATCCCATGGCCTTGCTGTCTTCTTCTTTGTACTCCGATGTCCCCGTTAAGGACACTGAAGGCCAACCTCTAATCTCACTTCCTGGTAAATAAATGGTGCACATGGCCAGGATGAAACTCTAAATAGCTCAATGCTATGGAATTGAGTGCCAAGCTAGCTAACATGAGAGTCCTTGGAGGAAGAAGAGAGAGTGAATAGCACAGGGGTTGACTTGGTTGACTTCAGGTTAAAAAAATTGGCATTGCATGCTTTCTGCCCTTGTAAGGCATGGCATATTTAAAAACCAATTGGCGTTGTGGAACCTAATCCCAGTTCTTTCACAAACTAGCCAAGTGGGCAATGGTAGATTAGGTAGCTTCTGAATTGGGGGCTTCTTTCATTCATCATGGGGACAGTAATGTGTGTGTTGTGCCTATCTCTGGGTGTTATTCTAAAAATTGTATGCACTAATAAATGTGATGGGGTTTTATAAAATAGAATACACTAAGAATTCTTTTAAGGATGATACCTTTTAACCCAGTCACTCTGCAGAAGGAAAAAAAGCCAAGTGTTTTCAAAAGCAGGGTCAAAGCTATAGGTTTACTTCTTCCTCAGTCCTTTACCCAACTCGTTCAGCATATGTCTGTCAAGAAAATATCGACAGAACTACTCTTCTCTCACCTTATGGGACTAAATGGTGATAAGAAATGGTATGCACAATAGCTTCATATCCAAAACAACCCATTTGCCCTGCTTCAGGACCCACCCCCCACTCCGGCAGACTCTCAGATTTCCCAGACTTGCATTGGAGTTAATGGGATTCACAAGGAACAGACAGTGTTGTCTATGGGAGCGTTTGTATATGTGTGTGGTGGGGGGAACATGTGTCTTTGCGGCGGGGAAGGGACACAGCAGGAGTGACTTGTGGGGGTCAGAAATTACCCAGGTAGAGTGGCTCTGGGAAGGCATAGGGAGAGCTTTGTGGATATCTGCCTATCTCTCGGCACATTCAAGAGGTTTAATATTGGCACTTGTAACTGACTACAAGGCAGTCTCCTGGGCCCACAAGAGGTCAAAATAAAGATATACTGACAAATGCTTAACTTGCTTGGTGGGAGAAAGGGTACTAAATAGAGCCCTGATTTACAGTATTTGCCAAATTCTCTGGTATAAATGTTCCCACCATGTCTGAGTTCAAACTACCAGTGTGATATCACTGAACGTGGAGTTGGAAAGAAATGTGCAGTCACACATGATATATAATAGTCCCGCCATACAAGTCTCAGAGACAAATATCTTCAAGTGCACTGATAAGAGAAAGCATAATAAAATAATTAGGAAGTGACGGGGTTTAAGTATTGATTACTTTTATTTTAAATATAATGTACTTAATTGCTTGCCTTTATGATTTAATTTTTAAAAATGATAGTGTCTCACAACCATCTTGCAAAATTCCTGAAATTTTCACACTCAGCTCTCATGAACTAGTATAGGCCAGCTCCAGCATAGCACTGGGTCCAAAGGAAAAGAAGAAAATACTGAATGTGTGGGTGGAACATCTAACCTCTATGGACGTACAAGGCTCCTGCCTATTTCATCCTCTCCCCTGCCATGATCAGTGCCCTAAAATAGATCTAAGACAGACAATAGGGCTTCTCTAACCAACAACTGCAACAACAACAACAAAACAAAAATCCTTCTCCCTGCTGGCATAAAATTTCTGTTGTACCTCATGGGCTAAACCATATCCATCTAGCAGATAGATCTTGGAAGGATTATAGGAAGGATGAGTTTTGAAGTATAAGAAAGATAGGAGCTTGGGCAGGCATGGGGACTCACTCCTGTAATCTCAGCACTTTGGGAGGCTAAGACAGGTGGATCACTTGAGGTCAGGAGTTCAAGACCAGCCTGGCCAACATGGCAAAATCCTATCTCTACTAAAAATACAAAACTTAGCTGGACATGGTGGCGCATGCCTGTAATCCAGCTACTTGGGTGGCTGAGGCAGGAGAATCACTTGAACCCAGGAGGTGGAGGTTGCAGTGAGCCTGGATGGCGAGTGAGACTGCCTCAAAAAAAAAAAAAAAAAAAGAAAGAAAGATAAGAGCTTAGATGGTATCAAAATAGACAAGACACTATCTTAGAAGTTTCTGGAAGCCAGCTGTGGCATTTGGGTTCTCAGTACTTAGGTTGAAGAGAAGCAGAAAAAACGATGGAAGGAAACTCCCTGTGCTTCACAATTCTGCCCTGGGCTGGGACTGGCACAGTTCTTGAAGAACACCATTTCCTCATGAGATTCTTTTGGTAAAGATTAAAAAAAAAAACCCTTCTGTGGTCATAGAAACACATCTTCTAAAACAGGTCTCCCAGAATTCAGGCCACAGGGTCATCTTCAGTACCATAATGGGACACAAAATGAGAAGGACCTGAGGTCTAGGCGTTACTAAATCCTGCCCCAGTGAGTACACACAGAGAGGAAAATGACCAAATGCCATTTCAGTCTATTACCAACCCAATCTGCTGCTCCCTGAGTGGAAGCAGAGTTAGAAATCTCATTCTAAAAATAACATTGTGATCTGCGGCCTGGAATAATCACGCCTGTCTCAGGCCAGGGTAAAGCACGTGCACGTGTGCAAGTGTGTGTAGGGTCGGGTGAGAGAATGAACACTCCCTTGTGTGTATATGCAACAGTCATTTCTTTTCTATTTTTATATATTTTTCTAGGCAGCAGATGCAACTCTGGAGTTGGGGAAGAGGGCAGGAAAAGAACCCACGCTGCTGAGCACCTACCAGGACTTGTCAGGGCCGAGCACCCTGTGAAGCACCTCACGTCGGTTATCCCACACCACGCTCGCACACCTCTGAGGTAGGCAACTTTATTGCAGAGAGAGGCTGAGTAACAAGCCCAAAGTCAAACAGCTAGGAAGTGACAGAACTTTATTAAACTTATCTACTGGACCCCAAAGACCACTCTCTTCCCTACACTACTATCACATCCTTCCCCATCAGACTGGAGTTGGCCACAGAAGTTGGATCATCTCCATCCCTCTATGCCCAGAACCACATTGGTCCCCAGCGTGAAGTAGCTTCACAAATATTTGTTGAATGTAATGATTTCAAAACAAAGATTTAACATCTGAAAGTTTGCCTGGCGGCATGTGAATTGGGAAGAGTCTCCACAACTATTCTAGATCTAGTGGCATGGCCCTGAGCGCGAAGACATAAAACCAGGTCATGGCAGGCACTCATTCCTGTATTGCATTAACAGGTATTGGTGTATTCATCAGTGTCGCCCTGCCTGTCAACACTCCTCAGCATTCTTTGAAGTCAGATGCCCCTTAATGATAAAGATGTGTTGGGTTGTGCATCAGACCATATCTATTTTTGGCTTTGGGGCACTGGGGTGCTTAACACTTTGAGAAAAACCCAAGAGGAAATAGCTAGATTTACAAAGAAAGAACTTGTTGGGGAGTGTTTGCATTACAAAATTATTTACCACAGAGTTTGTTTAAATAGTTCCAAATTTAGATTGTGTATAAAATATGAATCAACACAGCCTGGCTGATTCGCACAGCACTTTTCAGGGCACGTCAATGTTGAGGGCACAGTGGAATCCTTCCACACCTGCCCCTTCCTGTGCAAGGGGCACGAAACTCCTCCCTCCTGCATCCTCCTGTCTCCTCTCCAGGAAGAGAAATGTCCCCTCAATGTATGCTCAGGAAGTCTGGTGAAAAGACAAGCTGGCTGCTCCTGAGCAGGAACATTTGAGTGGAAAAATAGAGACTTGGGGAAATTGAGGTGATGAGTAGAACGGATTGTGACATCTGCTAGAAATGTCACCTGAAACCCAGAAAACACCCAGCCCATGGAGTGAGGCCCACCCTGTGGGACTGTGTGCCCAGGGCTCCTGGAGACTCTGGAGGGAGAAACAGTCCCCACGGCACAGAGCCCCCACCCATTTACACTAGCTGGCTTCTACCACACAAGGGGTAACGTGAGCCAAATGTTTGATCATGAGGAAGTGAAGTGGAATGTGAAAATCCTCACTGCTGACGTCAAGCTAGCCTTTCATTTTATTTATACCCATGACACTGTGACACAGGATCTAATTTTCCATTGTATTTTTTTCTGTTGGGAACCAAGTGATGACAAGTGAGTTTGTGCCTGAGCCTGGAAAACAATATTTTAAGTTTGAAGACAGGGACAATACAAGAGTCTGTCTGTCTCTATCCTGCCCCTCTTCCCTTGAATTACTAAATTAACTATGGAACAGGACAAAGGAGTAACACTCTGACAGGGCGTGACAGCCCGAGAAGTCAGAGCTGGAAGCATCCAGTTGCCCACTCTTCGCTTGTGTCAGGCTGTTCCTTCCTGGCACGGGCGCTGGAGGGAGGCCAGGGAGCAGCGAGGCTGCACGGCAGCCCTGGCACAGAGCCCCGGCTGCCGTCTGGGCATGAAACTGGGCTCTGGCACCAAGAGCATAGTTCCAGCTCCCTGACCCAGAACTGCCTGTGCAGGGGCTGCTCTGCCACTTGTGCCCTGGTGGGACCCCACTCCTCCTGCCCCTCTGAGGCAGGGCAGATTCAGGAGCAGAGCTGGATCTGGATGGAATGGCAGGAACAAGTCAGGGTTGCTGGGGCAAAGGCAAATCATATCCCCTGTGCAGAAGCAACCTTTAGGGATGTGTTATGATTGGGTAGAGAATGGCATGTGTGTTCAGCAAGTGACAGAGTGGCTTTTCCACAGCTCCTTGCTCTGCTGACAGACTAGTGGCTTTGGCTCCATCAACAGTCTCCCTCCATTACTCCCCATGGCTTCAAGTCCAGACATAGTGTCTCTAACGTAGGTGCCCCCACCAACTCTGAAATGAAAGCTCCGCCTGGTCCCTGCAGACCTGCCATGGTTTCAGTGGGGCCTCTTGTCACCAGCTTTGCAATCATGTTTTTCAGCCTCTAATTCCAGAGAAATCTCAACTTCCTTGTACTCAGGTCAGAAGACATTTGCTATTCAGGATTCTGATGCAGAGGTCTGATAAGAGAGGCCTCAGGCCTTCTGAGTTAGTAAAACCGACAGAGTCTGGAGTTTGAAAAAAATCCAAGAAGCACAAGACAGCCACACCCTGAGAGGTGGCACAGTGCCAGCTCCTATCACTTGAAATCTTCCAGGATATTTAGACGTGGTATCAGTGAGTTTTCATTACTTTGGTGGTTGTGTTTGGTTTTGTTTGTTTGCTTGCTTTTGGAAACAAAGGTTTCCAGGAGCACCAACACAGTCGGCCCTGTGTTTTATCGATAAGATGGGAGAGCATAACGGCAGGGGCAGAGTTCAGCTTTGGGAGGTGGGGGCTAGGAAGCCTCTCTGTGGAGGTACAGTTCACGTAAAGCCAAGAACCGTGCTTCTCACATATTTTAACCCATATCACAGCCACCTGGAGGGTTTGTTAAAACGGGTTTCAAGGTCTCACTCCCAACGGCTGAGATGGGCCCCAAGAATTTGTGTCTCCAAATTCCAAGTGACACTGAGGCTGCTATTTGGAGACCACGCTTGAAGAACTACTTGCCTAAAGGGCAAGTAGGAAGTAGCCAGAAAAAGAGGGTAGTGGAGAAGGTCAGAGCAGGCAGCAGCAGCAGCCTGTGTGAACACCCGGACTGAGAAGGAGTCTGGTAGCTGCGGGGAATGGGAAGATGAGCGTGTCTGCTAATTGGCAGCCGTGTGGCTTGCGGTAATGTGAGAGATACACCTGACCTCATCCCCGTCCTGAATCTCACTCCAACGAAGCCACCACCAGTTGTAGTGTGTCTAAGAATGCTTCCACTGACCCCTGGTGATGTCATGCTGCAGCATTCAGTGATAAAACTGTGCTGACCCCATGGATAGTGTGAGTGTTGAAAGTGATTAGGTTTGCAAAGGGCTGAGTGCAGAGTAAATGCTCACTGCACTGTAGCTTCCGCTCCTTCCTGACTTGAAACACAGCTCTATCTCAAGTTCCCTGTTTTAGCTGTTATACAAGGATACGTTCCTGAATTGGTGCCGAAGTGCTGTCCTGCACCTGCAAGCAAAGAGGGTTGATGTGGAGGTCACCCCGATACCCGAACTGGGATCTTGTTGAGTAAATGGCTATAGCTAAGAAAATTGGATACCACTTCCTAAGAGCAGTTTTGTGCATGTATGTGTTTTCCTTCATCATACCCAATTGATAAATGTCACAGATTTTTAAACCAACGGAAGCATGGGTTAGGTTTTTGGAGCGAGAGTACGCAATTGGCTTTAGACCAATTCCCTTCAGACTGCATTTGTTGAGCATGTACTTTGTGCCAGGTGCTATGTTAAGTTTGGGAAGACAAAAGTGAACAAGACTGGGTCCCTTCTCCTAAGGAACGCATGGTCTCACTGGGAGCTGGACACACAATTAACCACAGAGCAGTTGGTTAAAAGCCACAACAAAAGTCTATACAGAGGGCAAGAAAAACTCAGGAGAGGGAGCAGGTCTGTCTGAGGATGTCAGAGAAGGTCACAGATAGAAAGTGACATCTGAGCCAAGCCTGGAAAGGAAACTTCTAGACAATAAGCAGGACCGAGGATAAATGAACACATCTCCTTTAAGAACTTTCTTGTTATTGTTTTAAGCTCTGAACTAAATCATCGTTATGAGTTTCTAGGAGATACATGGCCACATGGTGTTGAATTTGATTTAAAATATTGCATAAGCCGATATATATAGAAACGCATATGGAAACAATCTGAAAATATTTCTCCTTAAATATAGTGCCATTTGCTTTTACGAATTTGCTATTTCTAGATAAATATGTGAAATATGGTTTGGTCTTCTGAGACTCAGAAGAAATTATGTCACTGTCCTAAGAAAAAATAAGTTTGGTTGCTAATTCATTCATTCATTTAGTCAGTCAACAAACATTTAGTTAAAAATTTCAATTTTTGAAGCACTGCAATAGTCCATCAGGATAAACAAAAAAATGTAAGACATTGTCCTGACCTCAGGACTTTTCAAAGCTTGGGAGTGAGAAAAACACCTGAACACGATTCTAACGCAAATCAGCAGTACATGATCTGGGTGAATACAAACAAAATGCTCCAAGTATCTAGAGGAAAACAAACATTTTCTGATTGAAATAATCATAGAAAGCTTGATCATTTGTGAAGGAGAATCTATTTGCATAGTCCTTGTAGCATGGAAAGGGATTGAACTTAACAGAAACAAGCTTTGAGGAGATATTCCAGGCAGATGGAAGTTTGTGAACAAAACCGGTGGGAAACCTGAGGTCACTTGGAAATGGCACTTTGTCCTATTTAGGGGTGTGACTTGGGACAGAACTGAAATAGATGGATGTCAGTCTCGCAGCATAGTTTGAACTTCATTCCACCGGCTGTGGCTTCTCGGAATTTGAAATGCCAAGCATTTGTCACTTGGTTCCTTGTACACTTGTTTCAGTTGTCACCTCAGGCTTGACCTTAATCCTGGAATAATTCTGTCCAGCCCATAGGAAAATTTTTAAAATGTCGGTCTGTGTATGCTGGGAGTAGTAAAATCACAATGCAGCTCTAAAGGCCACAGACTGAAAGTGGACCCTTTTCTTCAGGAATTTATGATTCCACATCTGGAGGTTGCAAGAGATAGGTTTTGTGTCCAAGTCCCTTGAGGAAACAGGTGAAGGCTTATTTACACAGGTGTGGGCAGGGTTAAAAAATGGTGCAGTGTCTGTGGGTTTGTGAGAGCCAAGAAGCTGTTTCTACCCCTAGGCAGGTGGTAATGGGGCAGGGGATGAAGCCGACATTGGAATTTGGAAAGACTTCTGGGTTGCCATGGAGGGATGCAGCGCCAGCCCCTGCTTCCCATCCTGTGCTGGTGCCTTTCCTTGGCTGAACCTGATTGACTGGAGGCCAGAGGGCCAGGAACCCTTGATGAATTCCCCATAGGTCAGACTCCTAGGGCACACAACAAGGGTAAAATGATGGAGACGATCTGGAGGGGCAGACACAGCCTGCCCAGCACAATCCTTTCTAGCTTTAATATTTCTATGATGCCAAAACAACCCAAACTACAGTCAGCCTTCATTTGACAAGTACGTTCTAAACACCCAACTTGTTCTGAGCAATTTAATTATTTTTTTTAAAAAAGATAGGGGATCGATTGGATGGATAGATAGATGAATGCGTGGATGGTGAAGGAGTCTCTGACTGAGACAATTCACAAAATAGTAACTCAACTAGGTTGCAAGCTTGGTGAACACAGGGACTGGGCTGGGTTTGTTCATTGTTGACTCCTTAGTGGCCGGCACTGTGCCTGAGCCTTAGTAGACCCACAATAAACATTTATCTGAATAACTTGACTGATAAAACATCAAGAGCACCAAACAACATACAAGATGCAATTCGAAGTCATGACAGGAGAAGTCAAAGTTAGGGTAAGGAGCTAACATTCTTGGACCTAGGAGAAGCAGATGATGACAGTGTTTGTTATTCTGCTTCTAGTAACTTTTAGACCAAAGCTTCTAAGCACCTCTCAGGGAACAAAGAACATCTGATGGTAATGGAGAAATAAAGGATAGTCTGTCCCTCAATCATAACTTGTCGCTTTAAAAGAGCAACATTATAACACTGGCGTCTGAACCTCAATTAATTCATCCATTTATTTATCCAGTGAAAATTTATTGAGTACTGATTTTGTGTTTGGAAATTCAGAAATAAGACAGAAACAGCCTCAGCCCTCAAGGTGCTTAGTCTGGTCCAAACTAAAGATAAGACATTAGAAAGTACCAGTACCAGTGCTGACTAGGGGGAATGCAGACTGCTGTGGGAGCAACAGGAAACCTGGCAGAGGCAGCGGGTGTCGGAGTAGGTGAGTTGAGCATGGAAGGACTTTTCCACTTGTTTACTTGTTTCTGGCTTCCATTCCTCCACCAGCCACTCGCCCCTCCACCATCATTACCCAAACAGTATGTAAGTAAATGGTTTGTAATGCACATTTCTTTAATTTGGATACATGTTACACCAGAGTGCCATAACCCAGCCAATAAACACGTATATAGGGTAGAGTCCCATCAGCGAATCAGTGAATGCATGTAGAGGTCCTATCAGCCAGTCAGTGAACACACATGGAGGATATGTTCCTTCCTTCAGAGTTTTTGGCAGAGAAAGAGAACAGGATGTTAGGAGAGCACAAAGTGGGTGTCTAGGTTGGAAGGAGGAGACAACAGGTACAGGAGTAGAGGCTGGAGATCCTGTAGACAAATCTGACTGAGGCTATTTTGGAGGATTAGTACTATTTTACCTTCGACTCTTTGCAAACAAATGGAAAGTATGTGAGGAGGTTTATTTGTGCTTGTTTGTTTGTTTTTTGGCCTCTAGCAACTGACTGTTGGGTAGAGATCTCAGAAGGTTACTGACCTGCATGGTCTATATTAACAGTGATTTATCTGACTTATGGAGGTAGTTTTTGGTTGATTTAAAAATATTGGCAGTTTTGTTATTCAGGATAGTCATGTATTTAACTTGAATATTATGACTAGTAATGGGAGGAAAAAGCAATTTGGGGAGAAGCAGCAAAGGGGAAGATAAAGAATAGCATGTGAGTCAAAATGGAAGGGCAAATATTTCCTAATTTGTCTATATTGCCCTCTTTTTAAAATATAAAGCCTACTAGAGTTGTGAGAATTTGCTGAAAATACATTTTAATTGTTAGTTACATTTGGGAAATTGAAGTGCTTGTTAATTTACTCCCTTTCTCCCCCCATCTCCTTGTTCACAGGAAAGAAAAATGCTTCTATCTCTAGAAAGTGTAACCGGGTTAAGTGTTTGTGTGCCGGTGGGGTGGGGGGTGGGTGGAGCATGCATTTTATTTTCTATAAGAGCAGAAGTAATGTTGTTACAGAAACATTACTTATAGAAGCAGTTTTTAAGGCATTTTGCCTCTCCGTTTGCAGTTTTTAAGGCATTTTGACTTTTGATGAATTTCTTGACTATTAGCACACTCTGTCCTTGGCCTGGAAGACGTTATGCTGGGGCCAACCACTGGCCTGAGAGCTGATTCTCTTAACTTTCAGCCATCTGCCTAAGTCTCCTTTGTCCTACTCTCTGTTCAGCTCTTAAAGGTCAGTAATTTGTTTTGAAGCTTGGTCTTTAGGTCCCCTTCTCAGAGCATCCTCTCTTACCTATATATTGATGCTTCCTGAATTTTCAGCTGTCACCCGAACACTTCCCTTCACTTGCAGACCTGTGTTTCCTCTTATCTATTAGACATCCTTCCTGGGTGTCAACACACTCAAAACTTCTCCCCATCAGTGCTTGTTCTTGCCCACCCTGTCTCTGTTTTATGGGAGGTATCAGCATCCCCACTCACAGCCACTGAGTCATCCACTCACATCCAATGTACATGATCAGTTGCCAAGTCCTAGTGTACCCCTGAATGCCTTTCCTATTCTTGCATTTTTTCCCATCCCCAAAGCCACTGCTTTCATCAGCTCTTTCTTGATTATTATTGTTATTTATTATCTCTCTCTCCTCCACTGGTCTTCACTCTATGCTTCTCTCAACCACCAGGTTTTCATTTATACTGTACACATCTCCATGTCTATTCGTTGTGTCAGATCTTTTAGGGGCTCTCCGTTTTCTAGCTTTTTATATCAGTAAACGAGTCATTGAAACAGCTTCATTCTCTCTGTGTGGGTTTTCCTCCTATCGCATGGGCCTCAGCTCCCCGGGCTCTGCTGGCATCTCCTCTGCTGCATGACCTTGAAAAGTTGGCAAGCCCAGAGTATGGTTCTCCACCCTCTTCTCCTTTCTGATGACACCCTCCTCCCCACCACTGTACGTGACCTCATCCAGCCCCACAGCTCACAGTAGCATCTATACACTAATGACTCCCGAATTTATGGCTGTAGCCCTGACCTGTCTACTGAGCTCAGACGCATAGATCCAGCTGCCTCTTTGACATCTTCACTTGGGTGTCTAATAGAGATTCTTATTTCACAAGGCCAAAGCAGAACTTTTGATTTTCCACCCAGTCTTTTCCTGCTCCTTTCCTGTATCTCAGAGAATGGTACTACTGCCCACCCATCAGCTTAGGTCAAAAACCTAGGGGTTATCTTGTTTTCTCTTTGCCTTTACTCCACTTCCCACATCCAACCCATCACAGGTCCTGTCAGCCTTGCATTCCAAATTCATGCATCCTGAACCTGACCCTTTCTATCCATCTCCACTGCCTTCTCCCTAGTAACCCCCATCTCTCACGTGGATGGCTCCAACGTCTTCCTGCCTTGCCAGCTTCCATCCTTCCTCCCTAGAATTGATTCTCCATATAGGCACCAGAGGGATTTTCAAAAAGCAAATTATATTGTGTTTCTTCTCTGCTTAAAATTCTCCCAAGGCTTCCTCCCTGGGCTGGACTCTTGTCGTTTCCTTGAACTCCCCAAGCTTTTTCCTGCCTTAGGGATTTTTGCATTTGTAATTCCCTTCTCTGGAATCCTATTCTCCTCAGATCTTTGCATTCCCAGCTCTTTTGGGATAATACATGTGCTGGTTTAAATGTCCCTTCCCAGGGAAGCCTTCTCTGACTTCCCAAACAAAAGTAGACTCTACTTCAGCTTCTCTCTATTACAGTAGGTTGTTTTACTATCTTCAGATCATGATACAATTATCATTTTCTTTTCTTGTTAACTGTCTCTCTTCCTCCACTAGAATGTAAGCATCATGACAAGTATGGATTCATCTTACAAATTTATCTTACAGATCTATCCTCAGCACCTAAAATAATTCTTGGCATATAGTAGTTGCTCAAAAATATTTGTTGAGTGAATGAATGAATATATAATTGCATAAATTTGTCTCTGTGATAAAATACCTCACTACCAATTTATATATATGCCTGTATATAAATGTGTGTGTGTGTGTGTGTATATGGATACACACACACACACATATATATATGTGTTAGCTTTTTAGCACCATCAATATCTTCAATCTTTGAAGAAGAAAAATGAAGAACATGCTCAAGGGAACCTAAATGGTACACCCCATTTATTTTAACCTCATCAGTGGAACCAGAATGGGGCTATCAATAGATAACTGCTGCTCTTCCAGCCCTGAATGATCGCACTTCTATTTGTTTCTTCTTAGAAAACTATTTTCTTCTTTTCCCATATCTTTTCTTGTTGAGTTATAACCTGGAAGAGGGTAGATTGCACTGTACATCCGGGGTGACCAGAAACCGACTAGCCACCAGCCATGTGAAAGCCACCTCACTCCCACACATATTCCAACAACTAGACACGCAGCACTATAGGCAAAGCTGTGAATGGGGTGAGGTTGGTTTTGCTGTCCTTTTCCATCACCCCAGCACTGTCTACTCTTCCTAAAGAAGCAGTGTAGGAAGAAGAGAGTGATCAACAGAGTCTTATGAAGGTTTTAGAGGCACAAAGAGTTACTGCAAAACAGAAACATTTACAGTTTTTAAACTTGAGGATGGAGCAATGCTGAAGCAATTAAAAAAAAAAACATTTTAAGGACATTTCAAGCCCTGTCAAATGTGGGTGGAGGAGATATTCATGGGCATGAGCAGGAGGAGGGTGGATTCTTTGGCACATCTCAGCTGGATGATGTCATGTTGGCTACTACCTACTCTCCCGGCTTGGTCTGTAAGGAGAGGACAGGGACCCACACTGAGCCTGTTTCCCTCCTGGCAGTAGGGGTGCAAATAGATAGACAGAGAGCAGTGATACAATAATGGAAGTGGTGGCTGGTTGATATGGAGAATAAGGAAGAAGAAGGAAAGCCAGATGGCCACGGTTTGAATTAGGAGAGTTGACAGTAGCATGAACCACTAGGAATCAGATTTGGTAGGGAGATGATGCTTTACGGTTCAGAAGCTTTCATTATGTGATATTGATGGAACTCACACTTGGAGTTGTCCAGGAGGCCGTGGGGAGCTTGAGAGCAGAGCTTCCGTATGCAGTTTTAGATACCCCAGCCCCACCCCCAGCTACACTTAGAATTCTGTGCCTTTGGTTTCTTTTTTCTTTTCCTTCTTTCCTTCCTTTCCCTTTATTTCTCTTTCTTCCTCCTGTCCCTTCTCTTTCTCCTTTCTTTTTCTCCCTCCCTTCTTCTTTTTTCCTCTTTTAAAATCTTTTACCACTCCATAGTCTCTCCAAGGTGCATGGTAGGTGATAAATATCCAGTGGGTTAAGTGTTGTGCTTTCTTTTGCTGTATGATAGCAAGAGTGGAGGAAAAAAAACCACGTTTAAACATGAGGCATCCAAAGTCACTTAAAACCTAGCAAATCCAGTATCCCCCTCTTATTCACAAGGGATGTGTTCCAGGACTTCCAGTGGCTGCCTGGAGCCACAGATAGTACTGAACCCTATGTATACTATGCTTTTTCCTATATTTACATACGTATGATAAAGTTTAATTTGTATATTAGGCACAGAAAGAGATTGGCAATAATAACTGATAACAAAATAAAACAATTATAACAACAGATTTAATAAAAGTTATGTGAATGCGGTCTCTAGCTCTCTCAAAATATCTTAGTGTACTATAGGTGTTAGCAACCTCAACATACAATTTTTTTTTCTTTCCTCATTAAGTCAAGAACTTTTACCTTTTCACTTAAAGGAAGCACATTACAGCTTCTCTTTGGTATATAGAATTGCCAGCATCACTACTCCTGCACTTTGGGGCCATAATTAAATGAAATAAGGGTCCCTTGAACACCAGCACTAGGATACTGCAACAGCAAAACTGATAGCCAGGGTGCCTCATGGGGGATGTGGTGGAGGTAGTGGATATAGCATGGAGACACTGGACAAAGGGCCAATTCATGTTCTGGGCAGGATGGAAGCAGGACACCTCTAGGTGTTATCAGAATGGCATGCAATTTACAACTTGTGAATGTTTTGTTCTGGAATTTTTCCATTTAATATTTTTGGACCACTGTTGACTGTGGGTCACTGAACTGCAAAAACTTAAACTGTGGATAAGTGGGGACTACTGTAAGTGCAAACCATCAGAACTCAGGCTAGTGGCTTTAAGATACTGACAATTTTTATGCTGTATCTCAGGAAAGAATAGACAACCTTCCAGTTGCCACAGACATGTACTATGAGCAGACATCCTCTTAGAACTTCTTAACTGGCTCTTCTGGAAAATCCTCACACTCTCATCAGTGAATAGTATGGCTTTTCTTTTTCTTTTTAGATAGTGAGAAGAGAATTCAGAGGATTTGGTGCCTTTATCCTTCCTCATCATCTCTTTGTTGTTGTTTCTCTCTTTTTTGTTTTCCCTTTAATTAATTTATTTTTCTCTCAGAGAACATTTATTTTTAACCTGGGTCAGTGTACCCTGAGTTTTTCAAACTGTCCTTCAACTTGTTGAGTTTTTGTTGCATCAGACTTTAAGTTCTTCTTTTGCTTTGCTTTTCTTTCCACATATCTCAACCTGAACTTGATGCTTTACCTTCTGATTTCTTTGCTGTTCTGCTTTTCCTTGTCTACCCAGGCCTAAAAAGACTAGGAGTGTAAAATAATGATTGATCATGCTGTTAATTTAAATCACCTTGGCCCTTCTACCTAACCCCCTTTGCCTCACTTTTCCTTCTGCAGAAGGACAAAGTATATTTGTTTGCTATTGCTACATAAGGACAAATTCAGTGATTTACAACAACACATATTTATTATTTCACAGTTTCTGTGGGTCAGAGCCTGGGCATGGCTTTCCTAGATCCTCTGTTTTGGGATTACTCTGAAAGTGGCAATCAATATGTCAGCTGGGGCTGCAGTTGCATCTCAAGGCTCAGTTAGGGAAGGTTCACTTTCAGGCTCTCCTGATTGTTGGCAGAATTTGCCTCCTTTTAGTTTGTTAGACCAAGGGCCTCAGTTTCTTACTGGCTCTTGAACAGAGGCACCCTCAGTTCCCTGCCAGGTGGGCCTCCCCAATATGGCTGCATGCTTTATCAAAGCCAGCCAGAGAAGGCCTCTCCTAGCAAAACTGTATAACCTGATCTGTGAAGTGACATTTGGTCACCTTTGCCATGTTCCATGGGTGGGCAGCAAGTCGGGTCACAAGTTCCACCCACACTCAGGAGCATGGACACCAGGGGATGGGGATCGTCGGGAGTCATCTTAAAGTTTGTCCACACATCGAGGAATGCTTTTGTAAAAAAATGCTTGGGCTCCTAGAAAAAAATGGTGAATCCCATACTCATACTGCATTCATATCTTTTTATAGGCCTTTATGGCTAATGTTAAAATAATAATTTTTCAGGCCGGGCGCTGTGGCTCATGCCTGTAATCCCAACACTTTGGGAGGCTGAGGTGGGCAGATCACCTGAGGTCGGGAGTTTGAGACCAGCCTGACCAACATGGAGAAACCCTGTCTCTACTAAAAATACAAAAATTAACCAGGCATCGTGGCGGGTGCCTGTAATCCCAGCTACTCAGGAGGCTGAGGCAGGAGAATCGCTTGAACCCAGGAGGCGAAGGTGTGGTAAGCCAAGATCGCGCCATTGCACTCCAGCTGGGGCAACAAGAGCAAAACTCCATCTCAAAAATAAATAAATAAAATAAAACAATAATTTTTCCTCTTGGTTTTTTTTTTTTCCTAGTCCTATGAATTAGGTTTTCTTTCTAAAAATGACTTGTTTTTCTTTTCTGCCGTTAGAAATCTCAGCCTCTCTGGATGAGAAAGTCAGTAAGAACAGATTGTTTCTGGTCTTTATTTTGACTGGACTGACTCACCACTGTGGGCAGCTGAGAAAGGAAAGGCCTTGCAAATGCTCTCTAGGTCTTTGTTGGAAATCCCTCCACCCCAGAGGAGCCAGGTATGGGCCAGGCGTGGTAATAGCCACAAGCAAGATGCCAGGACCATTTAAGGCTGAGACATTTAATTAGGTACAATGTATTACTTTCTCAAAGTGTGTGGAAGCTTCATAGTATCTGCTTAGACATTTAGTGATTCCAGCTACCTACACAGATTGGCGGGGAATCGGGTAGGGGGCGGCTCTAGAAGCCTAGCTGCACCTTTGGTTTGATCCGTGTTTGACTCATGTTTGTGAATTATCCCTACAATCAAGACTGAGGGATAACTTCAGCCCCTAAAAGATTTTTTAAAGGTATCCTTATGTTGCTCAGGCGGTCTCGAATTCCTGGACTCTAGAGATCCTTCCGCCTTGGCCTCTCAAAGTGTGGGGATTACAGGCCTGAGCCACTGAGCCCAGGAGATGTTATTTTCATATTCATTCTTTTACTTGGAGAAAAAACTGTTTTTATTACATATAATGTGTTATATGTGTTTAAGGACCAATATCTCTAACTTGAAAATCTCCTTAAAATCGTAGTGTATGTGATTGTGAGTTGAGGGATGCAGGCAAATCTGATGTTTCAGCTTTTTCCTGGGGGTAAAGGCCCAACGAGAGGAAAGTGGAGACCGGTAAAGGGGGTGCTAGGAACCTGAATCCTGAGTCCCAAGAGAGGCTCCAGGTTCAGCAGCTTCAGCGAGGCTGAACTTCCCTCGAGGGGCCAGGAAGTCATTGCCCGGAGCGGAGTAGCTCAGCAGGCTCAAAGTCGGGGCTCCACACCCTGGAGGGGCGCTAGGACCCAGGCACCCGCCGGCCTGGAGACGCGTCTGGAAAGTGAAGGCGCGCAGAACCTCAGGCTCACCGCAAGAGTCCCACAGAGCGACCAGACTCTTCACGTGGGCACGAGGCCCGGGGAGCGGGGTGCAGGGTGCGCCAGGCCGGTGCCCTCTGTGCCGGGCTGCGGCGCCGGGCACAGGCACCACCGGGGCGCCCAGCTGCTGCCCGCCGCCGGCATGGACCAGCTACACTGCCCGCCGAGCACGCACCAGGTGAGCCCCCAGCGTGGGGTCCGGGCGGCCCTCAGCCACCTCCTTGCACCTGGGCACCCACCCGGCCGCTGGGCAAGCCCAGCTGGGCGCGCAGGATGCGCAGGCACAAGCCCAGAGCCCGCTCCAGGGCCCCCTTTGAGACACTCCAGTGCTAGGGTGGCTTTTTTTCTTTTCTTTTCCTCCTTAGTCCCTGCCTGTCCTAGTGCCAATTCCCACCTTCCTTCCCAGGCGGGAAGCACCTCGAGTGTCTATTGTAACCGTCCCGTTTATCATTCCCAAGAATAATTGACCACAGACAGCCGACGTTGGCATCTACCTGGCACTTGGCCTCATTGGCGGAGCTTCGCTGCAGGAGCCCGACCTGTTTCTTTGTCGGGCCAGCTCCGCGGGCTCCTGTTGCGCCTGCTGTTTCCCACGCTTCCCTGTCTCGGGCAGCTGGGGCCCCTGCTTTCCTCCTCGAGCTTCCAGTGGCTGCGAAGCTGCCTCCCCTCTCCGGTAGCGAGTCGCAGCTCCAGCCTGGGGTGTGTGTGTGTGTGTGTGTGTACGCGGGCGCGCGCGCACCTCAGTACCTATCTCTAGCGCTCGGGACTCCGGATTCGGGGCATGCATCCCTACCCTCACGTCCACCCCCACCCTTGCACTCAGTTCTAGGGACAGCGCTCCCTGGGTGAATAGACAGAGCGTGGACTAAACTACCCACCTCATTCCCCTGTGAGAAGGGATGTGTGGAGGTGGAGGGAAGCAAAGGGAGAGGTGGAACGTGTGTGTAAAGAAGGGTCTCACGTCTCGGGGTCGCAGAAAAGTGCCCGGGAGAACAGTCTGTGGTGTAGGGAGGGACGCTTAGTGCAAGGGGGAAGCTGCGCAGGCGGCGCTGCCACTTTGAACTTGGGGGCGTTCTGCTAGGCGTTCAGAGTGTTCCTTGAAATGCAACTAGTTACCAGGATCAAGTAGCTGTGCTCCTGTGGACTGTCGGGAGAGGTGAGGGTTGCAACAGCCTTTATAAAGGCTTGGCTAGGAGCCTTGAACTGTCCACAGCCTCCTCTATACCCACAAGAGTAGCTGTGTCTATCCGTTCTGCTTCCTGCTCAATCTGACACCGGTTTACTGTCGTCAGGTTGCCAGCTCCAGAAAAATACTGCTTGCGGCGAGGTGTGAGTTACTAGGACTGTAAGACCCCTGCAGTTGAGCGGTGGTTATTTGGCCAGGCAGCCTTCCCTGGATGGTCGGGAGGTCAAGGTAGCTGGCTGCGTGCTGGCTCTTACAGTTACAGGCGCTTCTCTCTGAATCTGAAGTTGGACGTGCGGTGACAACCTACAAGAGACACTTCCTCTAAACTGTGTGTTGGGAGACTATCAACAAAAACATCTACACAGGGTCCCGGGGGAGGTGAGGGCCAGAGGACCCGCCCTCTCAGATTTTATAACGCTGGGCAGCAGTTCTCATTGCCAGTTCTGTTTGACTGCCTTCTTGACCTTGAATAAGTTATTTTAACTTTGTAGAGGTTTGGTTTTCCAAGAAGCAAAAACAGAAGAATGACAATTCATCAGCAGTGGAAAGAGCATGGATTGGGAGGCCAGGGAGTTGGATTCCAAGCTCCAGCGATACCACTGACCAGTTGTGAAACTCTGGGCAAGCTGCACAAACCCGTCCTGGCCTCCGCTGCCAGGAAGGCTCAGAGCCTTTAATTCTGGATTCCACTCTGGCAGTAATCTGCCAGACTTAGCCTACAAATGCTCACTAGTTCTTTGCAGTCTTGCTACAGATTGTATTTGCTTCCAGAGAGCATTTAGGACGGAAGAGATACTAGATCAGTGGGTGAACTGAATTTTAATTCCAATCTGTTTATAGGGCTACACAAATCATTCAGGCTTAAAGATTGGTGGAAATGAGCCTGATTGGTTTAGTTAATGCTTAGAATGCACTGGGAAGGATCTCACATAGAAAGTCCTGGTAAAGTTTGAGCTTGGCTATATGATGAAGGAAGATATATTTTCTGTGCATTTGAAAGACTCTAGCCACAGCCTCCCTGTTGTGAGTAGAGGGGAAGTCCCAG
The DNA here is from genome assembly GCA_963573385.1 of Cacajao melanocephalus. Classification (NCBI taxonomy): domain Eukaryota; kingdom Metazoa; phylum Chordata; class Mammalia; order Primates; family Pitheciidae; genus Cacajao; species Cacajao melanocephalus. The sequence goes on along the minus strand of CAUYLG010021688.1, from coordinate 4,748 downwards.
ACTGACCCCTCAATAGAAGAGGGCCCAGTGTCTTACAGAGCTCATGGACGCCCCTTACGTTATACCTGATAAGCAACTGACTTACCTGGAATGACTCAGTTAATATCAATTTCTCAGAAAAGCAGATTATCAGTTTGGTAATGAAATGGTGAAATTGTCTTTAAAAGTTGTATTAAATGCTGGATGCCTAACATTGCCAGACCTTATTGAGCTAAGCACTGCTTTTTTTTTTTTTAGCTTTATATACACGTCTTATTTTATTTATGGAAAATCAGTTAACAAACGCATTTTAAACTCAATATATTATGTATTTGCTTTTTTCTTTTTTTTTTAAACTGCTCTTTAGCTTTTTTTTTTTTAAATTATACTTTAGGTTCTGGGATACATGTGCAGATCATGCAGGATTGTTGCATAGGTAGATATATGGCAAGGTGGTTTGCTGCCTTCACCCCCCCATCACCTATATCTGGTATTTCTCCCCTCATTATCCCTCCCCACCCTCCCCACCCCCTGTTGTCCCTCCCCTAACTCCCTCACTGACCAAAGTGTATGATGCTCCCCTCCCTGTGTCCATTTGTTCTAATTGTTCAACAGCCACCTGTGAGTGAGAACATGCAGTGTTTGGTTTTCTGTTCTTGTGTCAGTTTGCTGAGAATGATGGTTTCCAGGTTAATCCATGTCCCTACAAAGGACACAAACTCATCGTTTTTTATGGCTGTGTAGTATTCCACGGTGTATATGTGCTACATTTTCCCTGTCCAGTCTATCATTGATGGGCATTTGGGTTGGTTCCAAGTCTTTGCTATTGTAAACAGTGCTGCAATGAACATATGTGTGCATGTGGCTTTATAATAGAATGATTTATAATCCTTTGGATATATACCCAGTAATGGGATTGCTGGGTCAAATGGAATTTCTATTTCTAGGTCCTTGAGGAATTGCCACACTGTCTTCCACAATGGTTGAACTAATTTACACTCCCAACAGTGTAAAAGTGTTCCTACTTCTCCACATCCTCTCCAGCATCTGTCTCCAGATTTTTTAATGATTGCCATTCTAACTGGCGTGAGATGGTATCTCAATGTAGTTTTGGTTTGCATTTCTCTAATGACCAGTGATGATGAGCATTTTTTCGTATGTTTGTTGGCCTCATGTATATCTTCTTTTGTAAAGTATCTATTCATATCCTTTGCCCACTTTTGAATGGGCTTGTTTTTTGTAAATCTGTTTTAGTTCTTTGTAGATTCTGGATATTAGCCCTTTGTCAGATGGGTAGATTGCAAAAATTTTTTCCCATTCTGTTAGTTGCCAATTCACTCTAATGACTGTTTCTTTTGCTGTGCAGAAGCTGTGGAGTTTGATTAGGTCCCATTTGTCTATTTTGGCTTTTGTTGCCAATGCTTTTGGTGTTTTGTTCATGAAGTCCTTCCCTGTGCCTATGTCCTGAATGGTTTTGCCTAGATTTTCTTCTAGGGTTTTTATGGTGTTAGGTCTTATGTTTAAGCCTTTAATCCATCTGGAGTGAATTTTAGTGTAAGGTGTCAGGAAGGGGTCCAGTTTCTGCTTTCTGCACATGGCTAGCCAGTTTTCCCAACACCATTTATTGAACAGGGAATCCTTTCCCTATTGCTTGTTTTTGTTAGGTTTGTCAAAGATCAGATGGTTGTAGATGTGTGGTGTTGCCTCCAAGGCCTCTGTTCTGTTCCATTGGTCCATATCTCTGTTTTGGTACCAGTACCATGCTGTTTTGATTACTGTAGCCTTGTAGTATAGTTTGAAGTCTGGTAGTGTGTTGCCTCCAACTTTGTTCTTTTTGCTTAGAATTGATTTGGCTATGCGGGCTCTCTTTTGGTTCCATATAAAGTTTAAGGTGGTTTTTTCCAGTTCTGTGAAGAAGGTCATTGGTAGCTTGATGGGGATAGCGTTGAATCTGTAAATTACTTTGGGCAGTATGGCCATTTTCACGATATTGACTCTTCCTAACCATAAGCATGGAATGTTTCTCCATCTTTTGTGTCCTTTTTTATTTCATTGAGAAGTGGTTTGTAGTTCTCCCTGAAGAGGTCCTTTATGTTCCTTGTTAGTTGTATTCCTAAGTATTTTATTCTCTTTGTAGCAATTGTGAATGGCAGTTCGTTCTTGATTTTGCTCTCTTTAAGTCTGTTATTGGTGTGTAGGAAAGCTTGTGATTTCTGCACATTGATTTTGTATCCTGAGACTTTGCTGAAGTTGCTAATCAGTTTCAGGAGATTTTGGGCTGAGACAATGGGGTCTTCTAAATATACAATCATTTTATCTGCAAATAGAGACAATTTGACTTCTTCTTTTCCTAATTGAATACCCTTTATTTCTTTTTCTTGCCTGATTGCTCTGGCTAGAACTTCCAATACTATATTGAATAGGAGTGGTGAGAGAGGGCAACCTTGTCTAGTGCCAGATTTCAAAGAGAATGCTTCCAGTTTCTGCCCATTCAGTATGATATTGGCTGTGGGTTTGTCGTAAATAGCTTTTATTATTTTGAGGTAAATTCCATCAATACCTAGTTTATTGAGTTTTTAGCATAAAGGGCTGTTCAAGTCTATAGACATAATTCATCACGTAAACAGAACCAAAGACAACAACCACATGATTATCTCAATAGATGCAGAGAAGGCCTTCTACAAAATTCAATAGCAATACTATCTTAATGTAATATAAGTCTTTCCACTCCCCGTTTTATCCTTTAGAGTCCTCAAGGGTGGAAACCACTTCTTAGGAATCTGTTGTGGCATTTTACCCTGTTTCAACATAACCAATTAACAACTGATGACTTGAACTGAGAACTGTTGTTTTATGAATATAATCTGAATAATTCAGAAAAGGAATTTTCATGTTACTGCTTTTATCTATCCATTGAACTCTACTGAAATTGTAATTATATGAGGATCTTTAAATAAAATACTGTTGCCAGGGCCCTGCTCTGGGATATTTTGGTTTATTCATTTACTCAGATCCACTTGTCCAGAATCTCAAAAGATAGGGCTTAAGAGTATGTTTTCGTAGTGATTCAAGATTATTCTGATGCTCAACTAGTTGAGAGATATACTACCCCTGTATAATTCTCCTTCATTTTACCATATTAATTACTGCTACTGGTTAAGGCCTCTCAAGCTGAAGAAAAACACATATTTTGTAGATGGACTGGTAAGGAACAGATTAAGAAACATTTCTTGTAGAATTCTCAAATATCCTCATGTATTTCCCAAAATGTCTAAATATTAATATATTGTCATACAAACATTATTTGACTACAATTTGGGTGACTCCAAGAATGAAAGAATATAATTAATCATAATTGCTTAGACTAAAAGTATTAATCATGATGAAACTCCTGGCCCTAGGTGGAATATATATACGAAAGTGAAAATAATAGAAGTTAACTGAAAATACTTGAACTGTTTTTGCAATAGGAATGTATCTGAATCCTTTGGAGAATATTCTAGAGATTGAGAGGAATTTCTATTTCTTTATTTTACATTGGCTATAGCATATTCTAATAGATGTTAGGATTTAATTAGTTTAACTATAATGGTAAATCAGTGAAGCTGGGAAATGTTAAGTCACTGGCCAATATTAAAAACCAAGAAAAATTAACCCCCGTCTTTGCTTAGTAAAGCTGTAGCCTCTTTGATCCTTGGATACTTTCATTTGAAAGACTGGAGGTTCAAAAAAGGGATTTGCAGGAAGTTGGGGAAGGGGTTATTATGAAATCTTTACACTTATCAGAAATTCCATTGTGTACATGGCTGTGCACACACATAGATAAGCACACACACACACAATTATAAAGGCTTTTGTTTCCCTGTAGGATGAAAATTTAAATGATGATTGGCTAAATATAATATACTAGGGAAGCAGTAAGAGTGGTAGGAGCTGAGTGCTAGTTCTATGTAAAAGAAGGACCCTCTACAGTGCTAATGAACTGCTACAAATTTAGTAATTTTTCAAAAAATACATTTGGAAATATGAACTTTTATATTCCCACGTTAAAAATGTCCACAACTTATTCCCAAGTTTAAAATATACTCAAGTTTAAAATGTCAACAACTTATTCAATTTTTACTCTCCATCCAAGAAAAGCTGCATACTATCTGGCTGAATTTGGTCACTGGCCTCCAATGTTCCACCTACTGTACTGTACCCTTAGCAATTGTGTATATGTGAAGCTCTTTTTTATTTTTTTCACAGATCTTATAGTCATTTATTTGATTAATTGATACTTTAGATAAGCTGTGAGGCAAAGAGTAATATTTCTTTCATGAAAGGAAACTAGGAAGTAGGACTTGCGTGTACCAAAAGGAGATTAAAAGTAAGATGGCTGGATTTCTAGACCCTCATCCAGATCACTTGTATCACTGACAAAGGTATTTGGCTAAAAGTTTATTCATGCTCAATCTATCAATGTTATTTACATTTCTTAGATCATTGTACTGTCATGTCTTCAGCAGGTACTGTCTAAATGAATGGACAGAAAATTTAGGATTCAAATATAAAAATTCTCAATTAAGATTGAATCTCATTTTGACAAAGAAAAGTAGAATAAAACCAGTATTTAAAATAAAAAGATCTGGGGGAGAGATCCAAGATGGCCGATTAACAACAGCTCAGGATTGTAGCTCCCAGTGAAAGCGCAGAGAGCGAGTGGACGCCGCACTTTCAGACGAATTTTTGTTGCCCACAGACTAGGAGATTCCCGGCAGAGGAGCCAC